>VDFB02256132.1:98768437-98909597 GCA_007258455.2 Sequoia sempervirens | reverse complement strand
TGTTTGGTGATTTATGTTATGTGTTGGTTATTCTTATATGGTGTAGGTGCGCCTAATTTACCTAACTGTGCAAGTATAGATTTCTCTAATAGGTAGTTAATAAGAAATGGTCATCTTGGGTAAAACTTATTTGTTTAACCTCTATCTCACTTGAGTTGAGTGAGATAATTTTTATGAATCCTTGTGAAACTTAGATATAAATCGATGGAAATTCTATAATTTATGTATTGTGATTTAACTCGTAAGATGAGTGGGTTCTTTGCACGTGGTTATTTTACCTTATTACATTGCATTTAAATTTAGTTTGAAATGTGTATATGTGGTATTTATGAAATATTTAATATTCTTTTAGTTTGAAAAGATAATAAATTATGTCTTTGTGAGAGTGGGCGGTTGTCAAAGTAAGACAACCTCTAGCTCATAGAATCATCATGGTTGATTTGTGTGCTTTGTGTATAATTAACTAGTCAATGTTTTGATTGGTTGAGACCTTATATCTCCCAACTAACCTACCGCTTATGTAGGTAATCTTAGAGTGAATGGAATTCACTCCCATATATTAGTGGATTTTATTATGTCATCGTAGGGTGTGTAATGAAGTTGGTGTCACTCTCATTCTATTCCAAGTTGTGTTTGTGAGAGAACAAGATTATGGGCTAATACCTAATCTCTATCATAGATAAAGTGATATCCTCTTGTATGTTCATCATGTTGACCCTATCACATGATTGGTGAAGTCTTTTTCTTGTGCCACCATGAGTGATGTTTGTTTTGTGTGTTTTTATGCTTTGTCATGACAACATGTACACATGAGTGTTTAATGTGACATGTAAATGCCACACTTGTAACACATACAAAAAATATGTCCACTCTTTGTATGTTAATGTCTTAGTTGAAAGCTTGGGTTATTACATTTAGCATCAAATTCCATATTGTAATATTCAGAATTATGGGTTGTGAGTTTCTACTAGTCAATGTACAAGCATATGTGCGACCTCATATCTTGGTTGTGTGTGTTGGTGTATAGCCTTGATTTTTTTTCCTTGCATGTGTATGCTAGTTTCACAATACATCATTAATGGAATTAGTTAGACCCTTTTGCTCACTAAGAAGTAATTTTTGTATGCCTTCTTGATTCCTTGAATTCTTGACAAGAATTCTTATGGTGTGTGTGTGATTAAATGACCTATTGGAGTCATGATTGTGCCAATATAGCCACTTTTTGATAGTGTGGTTATGGAAAAATATTGTGAAAGGAAATGCAAATATTGAAATCAAATAAGCAATTGTGTACTCCTTTGTGAATGATGCATTTGGTTGTGAAATAGGCAATGTATCATTCATATTCTTGATTTTTAGAAGGAAAGCAATGCATTAATACTTGCATAAAATGAACCTTGTATTGTGTGCCCTTAATTGTGTGTATATACCAAATAGCAAGAGAAACATACTTTTTTACTCTCTTTCTATATTCTAAATCATTATTTCTATCCTTTCACATGGTATCTAGAAATTTTTGCATGATTTGCATCTTTTATTGGTTCATTATCAATGTTTGTCCTTATGTTGTGAATTATTTAATGTAGAGCATGAAGAAAAAATTTGCATTAATGTGATAGATTATTGAGGTAATGATTTAGATCCTCAAATTTCTTTCTTTCTTAGGATTAATGAGGGAATATAGGTGTGACCTTGCATTGAGAAAATTAGAAAATTAAGAAAAGGGTTGTATTTGGGTCATACACATGGAATCCATAAAGAATTTTGTGTAATAGTACTGAAATCATAGATGAATCCTATATTATTTAACCCTAAATATATGTTTCCTTATTACATAGTGTATATTTTGGATTGTAAAATATATGTTTTGCATTTAAGGATTTGTTGGATTAATTAGGCTAAAGTCTCTTTGACTAGATGTTAAAGCATACCTTGTTGTGTGGATGTGTTGAGATCTTTTGCTTGTGATTCAAAGTTATGTTCTTATTTTAGTCATGGTTTGTTGGATGATTACTACTATGTGACAAGTTGTGTGGCTACATTTTAATATTCTTGAATTTAATATTTTTGTGGGATCCCATTCATGTGTAGAAAGGTAAATTCTAATGGATGCTATTGGTAGATTTCATAGAAGACTGTGCAATTATTTAATTAAATGATGATGCATGACAATAGTTTTATTACAAATTATCAAAGAATGAAAAAGTACTTGTGTTTGTGTTGTGGTGCAGATCAAACTCATGAGTCTTATCAGACTAACGGAATTCACAGCCAATATCAATTTAAATTGACAATTTCATTTGTCAATTAAAGCCCAATTCAAAATTGCACCAATGAAGTTTGCAGCCAAAACAAGTTTACTTCTGCTCTTATCACTTAACACATTTCAAACCAACTTGAATTTTATACATCATTAACCAATTCGAAATCTGAAATGATTTAATGAACAATTTTAGATTGCAAATTAATTTCTATCTGATCAATGATTCACAGATTTGTGATTTCAATTTACATCTGCTATATTTTATTTTGCAAACGCAATATTTTTGTCTATGATCCAAGATTCTTGTTCTGCTCATCTTACATTTCCACACCTCTGCTCATTTCCTCCTCTCATCATATGCACCCTTAATCCTTATTTTGTATTGAATTTTTTTTATATTTCTCTGCACATTCTTGTCCCTCTGCTATCGTGCTCCCACTACTCCTCTTATCTTTTCTTTATTCACAGCCTTCTCTTTAATTTTTTCTGTTCATACAATTGTATGTTGTAGTCTTTATTTATTTCCTCCACGCCTTTTATTCATACCTATGCCTTCTTGCTCTTTGTGCGCCTGCCCCCCATCCCTATCTGCATACCCTTTTTTTCTCATTTTTTTATTCTGGAGCATTTTTCTATCATGGCGCCACCCTTAGCATTCTATTCCTTGTCTTTATTTCTGCAAATCTTATTTGGTATCCTCCTTTGCCCATGGCATCTTCTTGGTTGGTTTCTTCTTTTTTTTAAGTCTTCCTGTTCTCCCCTCTGGTTCCCATTCTGTTCTTGTTTGCCTTTCTTTTTGTATTCCAATACAACCAGCAACTAATTCAATTTTATATATGAAAATGTAGAGGACTAACGTCAGCATGAAGAAGAATAAACGTTTATTATATTGGGATAATCATCTTTCTGAAAAGTCAATTGAAATTCATTTCAACAGATAATCAAAATTCGGAAGATAAATCAAACATGACATTTTGTCAAATGAAATGACAAATAATGTCACTCAATTCTGTATGAATCGATCATGAACCAGAATTAAATTGAACCCCAAAATTGACCACAATTCCAAAAATACAATATCAACAAAAGTCAGACCAAAACAAATGAAATCAACACCGAAATGTTTTTGGGTGATGCGGATCACCAATTCGCCTAGATGCTTCTGCATCATGTTGCCTTAGGAAACATAAATTTTTAGATAGAGTTAGCAAACTTTGAAATCATTGTTGTGTGGTAGTCATGTGATGAAATATTAATTCCTTGGCAACTTGAGTTATGCTTAGTAAGGAAGATTTATGATCTTATATTTTATGACATGATTGGAGTTGTAGAAGACTCACTTGTATATTACTACTGGAACATGTTCTCTTACTCACCCACCTTGGGTTCTAGAAATATTGATGTTATGTCACTTTTGGCTCCCTTGCTAGTAACTTGAAATAGTCACATAGTGTATATAAATTGCAAATTCAAGATTGTAATACTTTCTTTTTGTTATTGATGAATTTTCTTTTCTTTTCTTTTTTAAGGATTAGCATTGATTTAATTATCTTATTTCAAAGTATTCTAGCCATCTTTGAATATTTGTTTATCTTGTGACTTTATGGTCACACTTATTTTATTGTGGCATTTGAGTTTCTTTATTGTCTTTTTGTTGGAATAAATAATTCTTCCACTTTGATATTATTTGCATTATTGTAGTGGCTATGTTACAATGTTTAAGTTGTTGGTCATGTATAGTGTAAATTTCTTCTCTATCATATCGAAGATGAACCTTTGGTGGATGGTATAAGTGAGTAGATCATAAAGAATGTAGTATCCTTGATTCTTGTGTTCATTAGCACTATGGTGGTGTAAATAGCTTGTACTCTTTTGGAATGTGAGTAAGTTTTGTATGTGTTTGAGAAAAGATATGAGTTGTAATTGTATTCAAGTGGATCACTTGATATGGGTGAATGTCATGTATGGTAGTCATATATTTTCATTCAAGAATGAGCTTAGTTATTATTCTACTCACACGAATTAGGTGAATGAGATATGTTTGGAATGCTTGTATAGAATGTATGTCTTCTTCCATTGTTGTATTATTTTGGACATGTTACCATGCTCATAATGTTCTAACATTAGTGGAGTGTATGATGTTGTCTTATAGACATAAGGGTCATGTTAGTAAGTGACATGAAGGAGCACATTGTGTTGTTTAGATATAATTCCATAGCTACATAGATGTTTTGACATAGTGTTGGATATAATGATGTGTTAGTAAGTGCATTGACACATATTAATTAAATATATCATATTATAATTATATACTTGTTGTATGATGTTGTCTTATAGACATAAGGATCATGTTAGTAAGTGACATGAAGGAGCACATTGTGTTGTTTAGATATAATTCCATAGCTACACAGATGTTTTGACATAGTGTTGGATATAATGGTGTGTTAGTAAGTGCATTGACACATATTAATTAAATATATCATACTATGATTATATACTTGTTTTTGGTATGTTGCCAATTTTAGGACTCTAGTTACTATAGGAGTTTCTCCTTAGTAGTTTAGTGGTTTCCTTGCATGGTGTTAGATGTGATGTAATATTTATGTCTAGGAATTTGCTATCTTGTAAATTCCATTTTTCGAATGCTTGTTATATGAATTGTGAAGATTTTTTTATGTTACTTTGTTTGGTTATGAATTGATTATCTTGATTGTGTGTGTAATCCTTTTGATTAGTGTAGTAGAACATCAATTTGGTGTAGGAAGGAAATTGTGTTCCTATTTTTAATTTTTTTCTCATTGGATGTATACTCTATGAATGAAGCATTGTTGAGCTTTGATTGTATAGTGTTCTTATGTTTTTAGACTTTAAAGATCACAATTAAACTCTAGCAAAAGACTTCTATCCTCTCCCCCAATAGATCGGAGTCTCCAATCGATTGTAGAATAAAAAATGTAACCTTTACTTGATGCATACCATGGAATTAATCAAATTTGATAAAGGTTGTAAACCGCCATAAAATTGCCTTCACCACCAAGTGGGGCGTGGTTGCTTACTAGGGAATGCCCTTGCACTTTCCAATGTTGGTGCCACTTTTCACATGGTTATGGACATAGCTACTGACCCTGAAATAGTAAAAGCTATTATGCAGCTAACAATGTGAAGCAACAAGAGGGCACTCCAATCCTCTTTGAGGAAGATTAAGTTTGTCAGAAAGTTTACTTCTGACCTTGTTGGCCTTGTTAGGCCTATTATTGAGTACCCCTAAAAAAATCAAATGGACTTAGGAATGGAAGGAAACTTTGGGCTTATAAGGTGTGTCATTGCTAAGGCTTCTATCCTAGACAATCTAAATGAAAGAAGCTTCAATCTATTCTCCATAAATGCCAAGCATACTAGTATTGTTATTCCTACGCAGAAAGATGAAGATGGAGAAGAGCATCTAGTGTCCTTTATGAGCCAAACCTTCAAAGATTATGAAAAGAAATATAATTTTGTTGGAAAACAGGGTTATACTTTAATGAAGGCATTGCAGATTTTAGGCAGCGGGCCTATAACAATGAGATTCAAGCTTATGTGATTCGCTTGAGCATTAAATTATACATTAGGAAAGAAATTAGAATATGGAACACGATTGCAATGTAAAACCAAATGGCTAACAAGAGAAAGATTTGTTTGTGAACCATAAACAAAAAAATTGATGGTATTTATAAGATGCAATAAACCTTCCACGACTAAAAAAATTGCCTACTGGATTTAATTAGGGTGTCTCTCGAGGTCATTTCTTTGTTCAAACAACTGCAAAAATCAGTAGTTAGGTAATCCTAGCCTACAATATTTCAAGATGCTCAATACAAGCTTGGGATTGCATTGAAAACCCTAGCCTAGTTAGACTTTAAGTATGACCATGAAAAGGTATTGTTGCAGCAATTTCTTATATTTTCAGTGTTACCCCAAGTTTTCGGGATGGGGACAGTAGGGGACAGCAGGACGAGTCCCCAAGTTTCCGATTTTTTAGGCCAAATTTGGGGACGGCGGGGGACAGCTATATAAAATATAGGGAAAATTTTAAATATATAGGGAAATTTTAAATATTCATATGAAAACATGGATAAAGCATACATAATATACATTATAGAACCTTAACATATAACATTTGTGTTCAACATTCTTTGTCAATTCTCAATACACATTGAAAATTCAGAATTAACATACATGAATCATAATACAACCTCCAAGTTATAATTTATAAACTTGTATCAAATTACATAAGGTTATTTCCAACTCACAAATTGGGCGAACATTTGTGATTACAGTGAAGATTGTCTCACCTAGGTTATTGATTACTTGGCATAGAACAATAATGAATAGTTGAGGCATCAGAAGGCACAATTATTGTAATTTGGTGGGAGTGTGGACTACTGGAAGTAAATTCAATGCTGGTGTATTGTTTGATATGGATTTGAGTAGTTAAATGTGGGTACAATTGCTGCACTCAAGGAGTTTTGGGCATCAAATTGCCTTAATATTCAGCCTATTTCCAATTGTGAAGAATTGTTTAAAAAGGTCAAAATCCTAAGTCTTTGTCTCTAAAACCTATTAGTAAACAAGAAGCAAATAAATTCAAGTTTACACTCTTCTAGAATAAAATTTTGTTATTTTAATATTTTTATATCTCTAATAGAGCATCAAATATTTATCTTGTGAGTGTTCCAAATATTGTGAAAGATATATGAAAATAATTTAAATGAACAACTCATAAACTAGAAAACTATTATATATATATATATAATTTTTAAAACATGCTTTGACATGGGGGACGGCTTGGCGATGATCGGGAGACGGCACCCCCCGTTTCGGGGACGTTTCCTTTTTTTTTGCAAAAAAGGGAATGGTCCCCTACCGTCCCTGTCCCCTTGTACCCGGGACGACGGCTCGGTGACGATCGAGGGACGGCATCCCCCGTTTCGGGACGTTTCCTTATTTTTTTTTGCAAAAAAGGGGACAGTCCCCTACCGTCCCCTTGTACCCGGGACGTCCACATCCTAGGGAAAGGGACAGGGACGGGGCATTTTAGGGGATGGGGGGGCCGGGAGAGAGGGGCAGGCGTCCCCTGGTTTCCCTGATATTTTTACAGTGCATTAGTTGTAGGAAGGAGGTAGTTGAGCTGACCTCGCTATGGACAGCATCGGAAGCAGGGTTTCTAGGATTCCCTTGTTCCGATGAAGATCACTACCAATACAGCGTTCAAGAGCACATCATGTGAGACCATTGAAAAATAATGAACGCTATGCAATGGAACTCCTTCCTTGGGCATTGTTATCTTTGTAAAAGAAGTGCAAGCAAAGACAATCCTCTTAGTATTGCTTGTTGTGTTGTGCATTTCCAAGGAGGTTTTGGCTTGCGAAGCTAATCTGGACTCAAACTTTCTTTTAGTTCAGTTGTCATCATTCCTTGTTATGATTATTACAAATGATCATTATAAGTTTTCATTGGTATAGATATTATCTATAAATTTATTGTACGGGGACATGAATGGAGTTGGGAAATTTATTGTCATCCTTTCTTGGCTGCATGATAATATATTTGTGATAACAAGATAAAAACTGTTGTGGCTTGCTATAATGATTCCAATTGAGCATCACTTACTTGAATAAACCTGTTATTGGACTGCTTTCAACTAGGGAATCCTATAACCATTTTCATTTGAATTCTCAAGCTTGTACTAAGTTAGGTTGATGCACTCAACCCATAATTCTCTAACTTGAATGTGATACTGTCACGATTGATGCATATTATAATGCTTAAGCTGGACTGTGATATTGTGATTAATGGAAGCATGCTTGAACTTACCCTTTTTGATGTTATTGGTTGATAGCATGTAAAACGCTTGAACTGGACCGTGAAACTGAAAGCATTTTTTAACTGCGATGTTGTTATGATTGAAATAACATCATAATTCTTGAAGATGGACTGTGTTGGTGTTATGTTAGAATGAGTGTTGTAATACTTGAATGTAGACTGCGTCACTATACTACTATCACGGTTGAAAGGATGTTATAATACTTCATGATTTGGTAGCAAAGAAAACTATTGTATCTTGGGTCTTAAACTATGAGCTTGGTGGCATCAGTCCTGTTATAGTGAAGGTCTTGTTATCATGTGATCATGAATGGTGTAACATTCCAGTGCTGATGTCGTTAATACAAATTGTAGGATGTGCAAATGATGTTGGGATGTTGTGGTATTATTTGATTCGCTTATTTTCTCTGACCTTAACTTTGAAATTAATGGTTTCATCACATCATCTCAGACACTGGTCTAGCAACACCAAACCCTTTGCTTGATGATTTCATCGCACCATCTTGAGTTTACTTTTAAATTGATGACAATAATATTGCATCCTTGATCTTTTAACTTGGCATTTCAATTGATTACTGTAACATTACATCCTTGGTCTTTAATTCGATGGTTGTACCATTTCTTCATCTTGATCATTGTTCTTACTCTTCTTAGAAAAGCTCACAATAGATCACCGCTATCTTTCCCTGTACTACCCACAACCAGAAATGCTAGAAACGATGGAAATATTCAGCTTTCATCTTTGTATTATACAGAAAATGCTCCTCTAAAGGAAATTAGAGTGCTTTAGTGATGCCTTGCTTTACTTCTCTAAAAGATTAACTCCTGACAGTACTTTTCTCATACCAGAAATTGAAATAAAGCGGTCATAGATTTATTAATACAATCCAAAATAAAAGAAGTGAAATTGGTGAATGCATATTTGGTTGCACAAAAAGAAGCAGAAGCAACAAGAACTTCAAGCAAAAACAGTAAGTCTCCATCGTGGCACTTAAATCCTCCATTGTTAGATCATGAATGATTAATCTTTCCACTTGGACTGTACCTGCCAGGGCTCATTCTGACCAAAATGTTTGAGACCTTTGGCAAACAAAAGTTGTAAGAATGTGCCCTTCGGTGCTTACTTTTCGCTCCAAGAGTGTCATGTGGACTACAGTCTGTAAGGTCACCAGCTGAATTCTCCTCAATGGCTGGCAGTTCTGAAGCAGGTAACCTTGAAGAATTTGACCTTGACTGAATATTCCGATGACCATCTAACAAAAAATGATCGCTACTTGATACAGCCACTTCAGGTTCTTCTGACATTACATTGACATAGACCTTTTCTTCACCAGAAGCACCAATGAAAGAGACTCCAGCTCGTTTATGTGCTTCCAAGAACTGCCCAAGGGAAGGGATACTGTTGTCTATTCTAGAGTTTGAGTGCATACACCCCATATAAGATTTCCACTTTCTCAGCCTATGACAACTCTTGGGTCTTGTCGAACCACATCTACTCTGGCTTACTTGCATCTGAGCTTGTTGATGACCAGCACTGCCATTATGCATGGCCGTATGATCAGGACGGATACCTATGAGAGTCCCTAGAGTGATGCTCTTATCTGGGAAAAATGATCTTGTGGACTGCCATAAACATTAAAAAAAAAATCTGTAAGAAACGAAGTAATCATTTAACCAACTCAAGGTGAGATGCGCATACAATGAATAAAGATGTGTATATTGAATGATTAATCACCTCTGTATCAAGATCTGATGAAGACAATGAAGAGAAACTGGGTGTGGCCAGATGAAATGAGTTTAGCTCTGCTGCTCTTATGGTCTCCATTATTCTTACTCTAATGTTGACAGCTTCTAGTCCAAGAGGCCAGCCATCTGGCAATCCATCAACCTGCAAAATCCAAACGATGTAATTTCATAACTGTCTAGCCAAATATACTTCAATACTTTTTCTTCTCTGTCAAAACATGATAGCATGCAAAAATGATTCATGAGTATACAGTCAGTGATTTAACAAAAAGATATGTACAACTGAATACAAACAGAATAAACCAAGGTCTGGACATCGTGCGTAACAAGATGTAACTTGTCTTCACTTTATGTATCGATGGTCCTCGGGATTGCACAGATCTAATGGCTGCATAGTGATAGGATACTCAGTTTCCAAAGATTCTTAAATGTATAATAGAAATACCATTAGCAAAAAGGTTATGTTCCCCAATTTAGTACATGCAATGTTGTGCACTCTGCAAGTTTGATCAAACCATGAACAGTCTCCAAGTTTGAATAACTGTGTCATAGATGTACCCTTATGAAAATTTCCAATCCATAAGCAAAATATCAAACTAATTGCACGTGCACAAAATAATTCAAGTTTCAAATAGATCATGTATATACGAAAAGACACGCAACCATTGTCATACAGAAAGAAAAGGAGCCAAAAAGCTTAAAAAGCTTTTAAGCTATAAGGGATTGCACTATTACAAGGAGTCATGATCTGGTAAAAATCCATACACTCAAAGAATCTAATCTATGAATCCCCTAAGGGTTTTCTAGTTACTGCTTATTGTTGCAGAGTTCAATTGAACGACTACAAATTTATGATGTTCATTCTTGCTGCATTTGTGCCCAAAGCTGCACAATACAGTCCAATGCCTACACATAATGATGTTCAATATTGCTGCATCTCAGAAAGTATGCTCCTTCTCCTTGCCATGTTGACTACCTTAAGACAACTCCACTTATTATCCATTCATTACAGGTACTAGGCATAACAGAATCACGATAAAGATATATACAAATTTTCATTTTTAACCATAATTTTCTTTCCAATTGTTATTTACTTATTTATTATTAAGTCATAATTCCTTCCTAGGTGCAGGTAGAATGAATAGTATCTATTTTAATGTATAGTCTCAAACAGTGCCTGTACAAAATTTCTAAATTTGTGCAATATATCAAAGGGTCGTAGCTCAATTGATTTAGCACAATTGAGAGTCATGGTATGTTCCTTGATTACACCATCCATGATGGTTCAAACCCCCAGAGGTATGATATATAAAGGATGAGATTGGGATTGTGCCCCATGCAACTTTGGCAGAATGGATACCCCTCAGTCCTCAGCTCTCAACCAAAGAGGTATGAGCATGGACTTGTGCTCCTGTATTGCGCAGGAAAATTATCTTTGGATTATATAAAATCATCCTCCAAATATTTTTTTTTAGATTGTGCAATATACTTGTCACAATCTACTCTTGTAAGGCACAATGATCACAATGAGTTAATATATCTTCTCTAGTTTAATCGCCCTCTTGTCTGTCTCTGATAGTTTTCTTGATAAAGCCCTCAAATCTTCCCATGCAGTAATAGGTCACTTTCCGAAATGATGCTTGAATATCCCCACACTCAAAATCACCATTTAATCCTGTCAATCCCCTGTTAATAGGCGTAAGTAGAAAAATGGATGCTGAGGTAATTGATTCAAATAAATCTCCAATCACATTTTTAAATGACTTTGAATGATCCACAGACTTCAGGCCCTTACAACTTGCAGGCCACCCACAATTAATCATGTATAGATCCAATAGTGAATCTTTACAAGATTGTGCACAGAGCATCTGAAATATGCCCAGCTGACTTGCACAATTTGTGCCATAACACAGCGTGAAGGAAAAAGAAAACAAATTGAATGTCAGTGTGTCGTATGTGTTATATGAGAACCTTGAATTCCTTGCCTCTCTGCTTAGAAGAGTTATCAAGCACTTATACTAAAATTAAGCTTCCAATTACATATTTCCCTTGGAAAACAGGGATTTCTTCAATTCTAATTCATACTCAAGCTGGTATGTACAACACAATCTTGTGAACAAAATAGTCAAAATTGCAACTATGTCTCTCAAGCAAAAGGGAAAATAAGATCCAATGCATGTGCTTAGTATAAAAGCAAAACAAGAAAGCATTCTAATCTTAATCTTGACATTGACAATGATTTTCTACCATAGAAATAGCATCCACGATTAGTTCACTGCATGTACCCCAAATCTAATGCCAAAGGCAAGCTTATTTTTATATACCGAATATTCATGTCTACAATCCACCCTATGCAACTTATTACCATTTTTCCAGGTCCTAAAAGATAGCTTATACAAAGGCGTGGTGCTAGGTCAACAGGTACAGTAAGGAAACAAAAGAAAGGTTACATAGAATCATTTTTCGTATGTAACAAAATAAATACAACAGATGACCAATTTCCGTTTATTACCCAGACAAGCTCCAATACCCCAAAAGGATAAGGTTTTCTATAGCTATTGATGCATTATGAAAGCAAAAGAAAGGTTACACAGAAGAATTTTTCATATGCAAAGATATAGCTGCAATAGGTAGTCAATTTCTATATACTACTCTGACAGGCTCCACTACTTTAAAAGGATGACTTTCTATCCAATAATAGTTCTATTTACCATGATCAAGCAGAGCCCATAAATGATTAAACCATTCAAAGGGGATACCTAAATTCTAAACTACCTACTGAAGCTGGGTCTACTCCAAAAGGGCCTTGGTAATACCAATGTCAACCAGTAAACCACACAAAGATTCCACTGACTGCATTTGTACGAAACCACAGATGGCAAAAAATCTGTGATGTAGAAGATACTGGTAAGTTACAGGAAATGCTAAACAAAACTGTAACCCCTCTTAACCAACAGAATTCCCACAACTAGCAGTGCAGTCATACTGATTTCAAGCTGGTTTAGATTAAGTATTATGAGATACATTATGCAACAAACAAACAAATCGATGCCCACATCAACCAAATCCTTAAATGGCTTTATACTACTAAGAGCCAGTCACCTGATGCATCACAGACTAGGATAGAATCAGGGGACCTAAAACTGTAAAGGAAAAAATACATATATTGATGCATGTTTCAAAGATGCATACAAGAGAAACATAAGAAAAGCAGGGATAAAATACCTCCACAGCCATTGCTGCTAAATCTGCAAAACTTTTCAGCTCGACTCTAATCGCCCATACACAAACAGGACATCAACAGATACCACAAGTGTTCATATAATACATTGCACGGATAAGTATAGCTGGGCGTATATACATACAAATGTGCCGGGAAAACTGTGGACCTCACCGGTCGGCTTGTTGTCCGCCTGTATTTACAGTTGCGTCATTGCAGCTTAATGCTTCCGTCATTTTCGCCGTCCAAATAGTAAGAATATACTTATTATTGTTGAATTTTTAGAAAACTGGTAACCTATTATCTGATAAATATAATTTTGTTGGCATTGGCTTGGTGGGGGTGCGCCGCCCGAGCTGGACTTCTTGAAAGAAGGCACGCCATCCAAAACATCTATTTTAGCCATTAAAAAAGCGTTGGGTTGTCCACACGGTACTGGCATTCATTATCCTAGTCCTATTTTGTCCCTCTCCTCAGACTACATTACCAGAGCTCTCTGCTATGAGATTGCTTTATGGGAATTAGGTGGTTGTGTAGTCCTAGTCGATCTACATCAACTTTTCTTTTCATTTTCTAAATGGGAGAGACTGACTTTATATTAACTATGGAGTGTTTAGTTTATCGAGATGTTAATATCAAGTACACATAATTTTTTAGAGTAATTTTTATTCTATGAATGGTATAGAATGATCTTATATTATAAAGTTCAGCTTAAAAGTAATGTTTATAAAAGTATAAAGATACTTTTAGAATATAGATAATTTTAGATGGAATGAGAAGTTTTTTTTTTTTTTTTAACATTCTAATATTGAAAAGAGTGGAAATTTTGGAGGGTTATTTGAACAGTCTTTATGTTTAATGATAATGATAGTGTGATGTATTTTTTGTTGTGGCTTTTGGTTTTATAAATTATTTGGTCTCATGAGCGTTTATTATAATATTACATTCATTCATTTACGATTCGAGAAATTTTAGAGATTCATCTCACTCAAAATTTGTACTAGTCAATGGGCCTTTGGTTTGTTGGTGAAGTTGAAAGGTTCTAAATGAGACCACCAAAGATCAAGTCTTGTTGAGTGCAAAGCCCCAACGCCTAAAAAGGGATGAGGTCAGGATCATGCCTTGGGCAGATTTTGGCAGAATGGATATCCCTTAGACCTTGGCTCTAAGCTAAAGGGGACCCCCTTGGGGTATCTAAATTTTATGTATTGTGATTGAAGAAATTACTGAAGATCCATTTGTCTAATGAGATATGAGGTAAGGAAAATAGGGGTGGTGATGAGGAGCGTTGTGGGGCTTGTTATGCAAGGATTGAAGTTCAGGAATTCATCTCTTTATTAAGACAAAATTAAAATAGTTAAGGTAAAAGTGATAAAAAGGGTGACAATGTATGCTTATATAGGATGGTAGTGAATGTGTTGAGTTGGTTGTTTATGTGTGTCAATAAGTGAGTGTGTCAAAGAGTGTCCTTGAAGTGTGCTTTGAGAATGAGTATCACCTAATTATAAAGATATGTTATTGTTTGTTGATGCTAATAGAGGATTATTGGTGTTTAAGTGCCTATAAGAGAATGAATGACTTTTGATGTTTCATGTGAATGTTATGTGATGTTTGATGAAATTAGAGTATCTTAGGATGATGCCTTTAAATACATAACCTTAGATACATCACTTTGAATTTTTGGCACCCATGTTGAGAAGTAATGTGTAAATCTTGGGAATGTTAGCCTTGGAATGTGAGAGCTTAAATTTTGAAAGAGAAGGCATGATTCTACCATTGATCTTGTCCAAGAACATTATTTTGATTACATTTTTGCTTATGCTAACTAAACTATTGAGAATTGAGTTAGAAAGGTTCTAAATAGAGCATGTAGCATATGTAAGTGTGGGATTTAGTTTTGGCTCAATTAATGTGCCAAAGCAATCAAATTATATGCTAGAATTACGTATCCAAAACATCAACTTCATGACACAAAACAAGAGAAAATGTGTTAAAATTAAAAAAAAATGAATCATTGTACATTTAAATAGTGGTTTATAAGAATCCATATTATTACTATTATAAACAAGAGCTGCAGAGCAACGAAGTTCCTGCCAGAAAGTTTTAGAATAGTTTTATTTTATTTGTTGAGTTTACTGTGTGTTTTGTTTTATTTGTTGAGTTTACTGTGTTTTAGGAACAATTGGTCAAGATAAAGCAATTGTCGCCTAAATTTAGGAATTTGATCATTGATAGAGTCAACTTTTTCTTCCATTAGAAAATGACTCTTATAACAAAAGAATTTTGCTCACTTCAAAATTCTCATGCTCTGGTTGTGCTTTTAGGCATGAAGAAAGCACAATTTACATGTTGCCAACATTATGTAAATATTTGAGTTCAAAGATTTCCTTAACCATT
Organism: Sequoia sempervirens; assembly: GCA_007258455.2. NCBI lineage: Eukaryota > Viridiplantae > Streptophyta > Pinopsida > Cupressales > Cupressaceae > Sequoia > Sequoia sempervirens. The sequence continues at coordinate 98,894,109 of VDFB02256132.1, read as the reverse complement.
TAGCAAATATGATAAAACATCCTCTTTCAAAAAGTGAAGATCTTTAGAACTTTCATTGTACGTAGAGTCATGTATAACCAACTTGCTTAAATGTTACAGTTTTCTGCACAAATGAAAATGAAAGCATATAGTTCCTAGTCCTCTTATAGGTTCCTAATGTCTCCATAAAATGCCTTACGATAGAAAATGATCTTTTTATTCCATTCAGTAATTTAGATAACTCATTTATAAGCCTAATAAAACTTATAATGTGAAGTCTATTGCAAAAGGCCTAAATCAAACATCAAAAATATCAATTGAACCCATATGCCCATTTTGATGATTGTAGAGTAGTGGAAAAAAGCATTGCAATAGTTATTGGACCAAGACCACATGGTAGACAATTAATTGTTGAAGCTATTCTTGAAGCCTCTTCATAGGAAACATGACTAACTAATTTTGGTATTCTCTTTTAGCTCTAGGATCATGCAAAAGTGGAAGCAATAGTTTTAATTTGCTATATATTAACCATCTTCTACTTACAAACTTTTTTTGAAAAAGGAAGTTAGAAGGTGCCATACCTATACTGCATTTAAGCCAAGATCAACTAGTACTACACCAGGTTTTAGTTAATGACCACGAACCAAATTTGGTACACTTGTTGCAGCAACAAGAATATCTACTTCATGAGTAAAATCTACATAGAAAATTCTTTATGTTTTGAGTAGCTATCCCTGAGTCTACATAATTTTTTTTGGAAACATGGTTTAAAACTTTAAATTAATACTTAAATAAAGATAGTCTACTATGTTTCAAATTTTAGAGCTATTCAATAGAATATGGCCCATATTCTAACATGTCAAATTTTTTTTAAGAAGAGATAATGTAGTCCACACTTAATCAATGTGTATTTATTTATAGACTAAACATCTATACTTGTAAATTTATAGATATGTATTTTTCCAGATAAATTTTGTCCTTATACCAAGCAATCTAAAAATCAACTAAGCATTGTTCATTTATCAATATTTTTTGTCCATTTTGAAGTTGAGATAACTTATAAGGATTTGGGTGTGTTATCCTTTTCAAACCCAAATCTTCTACTGTCTCATTGGACATTATTGTAACACAATTTAACTACTTGTGAGATTTTTTTCATCCCAAGTTTTTGCAAGAAAAACTCAACAAGTTTTTGATGAGCACAAATATGAATGGATTCCCTCTATCAATATTTATCGCTGCCTCTTTCTAATTAATGTTGATTGCTATTTTCTTTCAAGTATTAATCAAACCTCATATAATATACATGAATTACAAGCAAGAAACCACTAAAGGTTAGCATGGGAAAGCAAGGAATTCCAGTTGATCAATGGATTGTTGTTCAAGCTGGGGCCCAACCAAGTATTAAAGTTTGTGGCACGGTAAGAGATTGGGAATGTACTTCAACAAGCACATGAGAATCTTATTGGAGGCCATTGGAACTTCAAGTTCATGTTGCAACATGCAATGTACTCTTGGAAAGTCTATGATGGCCTTGCAATGTACTCTTGGAAAGTCTATGATGGCCTTGATGCCAAAGAATAGATAACGAAATATTGAATTGGAAAACCATTAAAACAAGACTTTATGCCCCCTTTGGCCATCCCAACCACAAGAAATATTTGAAATATGAGGATTGAACTTCATTTCCCCATTAAATTTTAGCCAGACACATTAGTGTAAATACATTGTCTTCGCCACTAAAGTATGTGACGAAGTGAGCTCAAGCAAGGGCCATGTAAAACAATAGAAATGCCAAGTCCATGCCACAAACAAAGTCCTCATTTTAGTTATAACATGTGGATTCTCTTGGTTTGGTTAAAGATTCTACGATCCTTGTTGTTCTTAATTCCAACCCACTTCCCATCCCCATTCCCCCTAGTGTCATGGATACCAAGACCAAACACTTGTCTATGAGAATACTATTACCATCACTCAATTCAATCAAGCTTGGATGAGAGGAATTTTAATGAAAAATGGATGAATGTCAGGGATCTTATTCAAAGGAATTTAAACTAGATGTTGAGGACTTCTCTATCTTGAAAGATCACAGTACTAACTTTATGTTCAAACCTCATACTTTCTTTCCTGGGATTTCCTCTACTTTCCCCCAAATGATGGTCATGCTATCAATATGGCCTCTTGGGGTTATAATTGTCTAAAGAAATATAAGGATGAGATTAACGAAACTGTCTGTAAACAACAAAAGCAGGTTAGGGTTTTGTCTTCTAAGAATGAGTAATGAGAAAGTTTCTCTATAGAATTCCTATTCTCCTGAATATTTTCCTAAGTTTGATGACTTCAAACTAGATGTTGATAGTCTACAACAAACTTATGACCTTGTGTCTATGACATATGTAACTGGGGTCATCATGCAATAGAAAGTCTACACAACCTCAACCTACATTTGGTTAATTATCCTTTTATGTAAGATAAGGTTTGTGATGAAGGTCCATGGTTAAGGGATGATGTTGCAGAGAATCCTATGATGGAACTTAGCATGCAATGTGCCATTGAATTTATTCCAACTTGACAAATAGGCTTGGAACCTTGTGATTTTTATATCTTCTTGTAGTGTGATTAATCTTGCAAGGGGGTGCACCCATTATGACCAACATTTAAATATGGAATCCTTAGATAGTTTTATAGCAGGAGTTTTGTTTTAAATAGTAGGCTTATACTGACTATTGAAGGCATCTTCAATTTTTTATATTTTGGTATACATTAATGATAGTCAATAGACAAGTAGGGTCCCAAATCAAGCTATTGGGTTTGGCTAAAAAACTAGATTTATGTTCCTCCAATTTATTGGAAGGATGATAAACTGATACTCTAACCTTATATTTAACCAAAATATTAAAGAAAGTTGAAACTAAGTTTAAAGTTTCAATAAATGGCATATATGAGAGACAAATCATGCAATGAGACTATAAATTAGTTTATCTAAGGGACAGATGAATGAGGGTAGAATCAAGCTAGCTCCATATTTTCAAACTCTCCTTATTTATTTTTCTTATATCAACAAAAACCAAAGTTAAGCAAAAATTCCAAGAGGTAAAAACAAATAAAAGTAGAGATCCTTGTAATAATGACTAATGTTTGTTATTTACAATATTCAATCTATTGTGTTTGTAATGAAGTTCCTGCCAAAATGTGCAAGAATAGTCCTATTTTTATTTGTTGTGAATCTTAGATATTGATGCGAAGTTCCTACCAAATGCTAGCAAGATGGTTTTTCTCTTTGATTTGTAGGAAAAAAATGCTAGCAAGATGGTTTTTCTCTTTGATTTGTAGGAAAATTGAGATTAGCGATGGTTTGATTAGATTGGAAAAATAGCAATTGATAGTTATATTCTCAAAGTAGTTTTGTTTGACAATACAGATAAATAAAGGAAAGCATAGGACATAATTGATCAGAAAAAATATTTAGGTAAATTAAATAAGTAATTTATTAGGTAAATTATTGGTGTGCATTGATAGTAACTATTGCTAGGACAGTTGATGAAGATAGGTGTTTAAGTGAACTAAGTGAGAAATTTCGCATTTAAGTTATCATTGTGCATTAATAGTGACTATTATTGTATTGGTTTATATGCATTAGAATAACTTAAGTAAATTATAACCCTCACTTTTAACCCTAACCCTAACTGTAATTGTAATCATAATTTTAATTCTAATCCTAATTATAACTTTTATTGTAACCCTAATCATAGTTCTCATTCTAATTCTAACCCTAACCCTATTGTAAACATAATTGAAACCCTAATTCTAACCCTAACCCTTCCTAATTGTAAGCCTTAGCCTAATTCTAATCTTAACCATAATTATAACCTTAATTCTAATCCTAATTTTAATTCTAAACCAAACTCTAATTTTAACCCTAACATAAAGATAAATTTTTGAAGTGTGATTAAGGGGAACATTATTTACCTTTTCATTACCCTTATTCTAACATTAATTTGAAATCTAATTCTAATTCTATCTTAACCCTATTTTTAATCCTAATTCTAACAATAATCCTAACCCTAACTCTAATCATATCTATAATTCTAACCATTAAACTAGTTAACCCTATTTCTAAACCTAATCATAATTATAATGATTTTAGAATTATAATTATTAATAATAATTAGGGCTCTAGAATTATAATTTAATTAATTTATAAAACTAATGTTGTAATTAATTATTTGATTATAAAAATTCTCACAACTAATTATTTAATTAAACATTTAAAATAATTATTAAATAAGATATGGTTATAATATAATTGATTAAAACATCTATAGTTATTTTTATAATTATTTTAAATTTTAAAATAATAATTAATAAATTATATTTATATTTATATATTCTAATCCTAAAGTTAAATAATTATATAATTTTAATTCTAATTCTAAATTACCAAAATATTTAATTGTATTTTAGTGAACTATAACCCTAATCATAATTTAATTAAAAAATAATATTATTATAATTGTAAATTAATCTATATAATTATAATTATAATAAAATTAATTCTAAACCTAATTCTTAATTATTAATATTTTCAAATTAGATTATTTTGATTATATTTATGTAATATTAATTATAACACTCACCTTAATAAACATTTTTTAGCATTTTTATTGCACACCCTTGCAATTATATGGAAATCAAACAAACCCTCCTTAACCCTGCTTAATTGATTTTCTTTGGAATAATGAGATGAGGGAAAAAAATTCAAAAATTAAAAAAGTAAAAAATCAAACATTTTACTTTAAGAAAAAATAAATATAATGAAATTAACATTGTTGTGGAAAATATCTTAAAAAAATTAGTGCAACCATTGATCTTTTTTATATAATATTTTCTTTCTTATAAATTAAAAAAAATATTAGATTATATATGTTACATATTATACATTATATATTATTATAATGCCATGTTAAAATTAATATATTACATATATGAATTTAATAAATTAATATAATATATAATCAAATATAATAGATTTAAAACTAGCTATATTATATTATAAAACCATATTATTATCTTATATCATTATTAATAATAATTTATTTATTGACAAACAAAAAATTTACAACTAATCTCCGATGACTCACCAATTCTCTTCAAAATATAAAATTTATAATTTCACAGTAACACCATTTACATTGACAATTAAATAACTTCTAGCTTCCAAATTTTATGTTGGCACAACAAAATCATGGAATGTTTTGCAAACACAAAACACACCCTCGAACTAGATGCTCCTCCATCAATTTATTATTATTATTAATTATTTTAAGAAATTAAATTTTATGCTTATGATTATATATTATAGTTCTATATATTATATTGATATAATTTACTTTAATTTATATTATATTTATTTTATTCACAAATAATTAAAATTATTGTTATACTTGTTAAATTTTTTTGTTGTGTTCTAAAAATTGGGTGCTGACAATAGTAGATTTTGTTATTTTACCCATAAAGAATTGTACACTACATATTTGATTTGAATTGACTGTTTAGGACAATAAGAATATTTATCAAACAGACTTGGATTTCATAAAAAATAATGAGAAGATCTTTCAATTATTGACATGGAGAATACATGTAATCTATTTAACAAAGTGCCTGAAAGAATATGACATAATTGTATTGTAAATGTATGCTATTCACTAATAAAAATATTAAGTACACTTCATTCTTTTAAATGTTATTGTTGATATTCATTTGACTTCACTATGCCTGAAAGAATATGACATAATTGTATTGTAAATGTATGTTATTCACTAATAAAAATATTAAGTACACTTCATTCTTTTAAATGTTACTGTTGATATTCATTTGACTTCACTATTTAAAAAGATTATTGATAAGATACAAACAAAAATTAAACAAATTTTGTAGGCAAGACAAAAGAGAACTTGTTACTGTTGATATTCATTTGACTTCACTATTTAAAAAGATTATTGATAAGATACAAACAAAAATTAAACAAATTTTGCAGGAAAGACAAAAGAGAACTTGACAATACCTTTAAAATATGTAAAATTACATTGCACCCATGGTATCCTTGCTCTGCAATTTTGACTATTATTCAAAATAGAACAATACACTAAGACACTTCAAAAGCACTGAAGGGGAAAAAAGAGCATATGACCAATACAAATGTTTAGAATGGTAATAAATTTGCAAAATGTACTCATGGAAAATGCAGACTACATCCACTTTTAGAAGCAAGGGCACTCTATTAATTCAGATAAATACAATATCAGTAAGCAAGGGCACTCTATTAATTCAGACAAATGCAATATCAACAACTCAATGCACTACTGTCCTTTTTACATTTCAACTATCCAACTCCAAAGAGAGCATTTTGAAGTTTGTTACAATCAAGAATATGAGAGGACAAAAGAAAGAAATGAAACATCAAAGAATAAAACAGTTAGATAGATGAATCGATTGAGCTTCATAATTCCAACATCTTTTAGCCACAAAACATAAATATGAATCTGTACTTGAAAAACGGTTTAAAAATAGTTATTTCAAATCCAAAAAATTTGAGCCTTAATTTTAAATCTAGAAAATTTGTACCTCAATTGCACGTGCACACCCAAAAGTATGAAATAAAATTAAAAATAATCAAAACTAATTTAGCATCTAATTTAGTATTAGCAAAAATTATACAGTTTAATTTTTAAAATAATCAAATTATTTTAAAAGTAATTATATTAAAACTATCTAGAAATTAATTATTTTCATATTTTATTTTTTTTAAAGAAAATTAGTTTTGTTCAATTTATCAAATTTCAAAAGAAATTAGTATTAATTGATTTTATATTACAAAAATAGATTTCAAGAAACATATTTTAATTTATCAAAGGCAAATGAAAATTAATATTACCAAAAATTAATCTTAAAATATAGTTTGAATGTATAGATACATTTATTTAACCAAAAAAAAATCTTCAAAAAATTTAGCATAGTTGAATTTATTAATATCGAGAACTAGCAAGGTTTGTATTGCAAAAATAATTTGAATAATTAACCTATATAATTTAAATTACACAAAATATTTAAGAAATTAGTATATAAATAGGATAGTTAAGTTAAAAGTAAAAGTATAGGGAAATTTATTAGCATTTAGAGTTGGTTAAATTTAGATTGCAAACATAAATAGGATAGTTAAGTTAAAAGTAAAAGTATAGGGGAATTTATTAGCATTTAGAGTTAGTTAAATTTAGATTGCAAATGTAAATAGAATAGTTAAGTTAAAAGTGATTTCCATTAAATAGAATAATTAAGTTAAAAGTAAAAGTATAGGGGAATTTATCAGTATTTAGAGTTAGTTAAATTTAGATTGCAAACGTAAATATAATAGTTAAGTTAAAAGTAATTGTCATTTTCTCCTGCCCTCTCCATCTCCCACTATAATCGCAACTTTGATAATGGAGCCGAGAAAATCGCCCTTATCGCTCAAAAGTTTTAAGCCAATAAAATTGAGGAAAAATAATTTTCAGAATTTGAAAAGTTAAAAATTGTGCATTTAACTTTTAAAAAATTAAAATATAATGTATTAAAATTAAATTATAATGTATAGGAAAGAAATTAATAGAATTTGATTGGCTACAAGCAAAACAATTAATCACTAGTTAAGTTCAAGGGGTCCCCTATAGTTCCATGACAGGAACTAACAAGAGATGTGTTAAGTTCTTGTTGTTGGCTAGTTTGTGTGTTGAGTGGAGATAAAAATTGTGAAATTGAAATACTTTTTGACAAGCAGTACAATGGAGTTGGAATTTGGAGTTGAGTACTTAATTGACTTCAAAGTAGAGTTGTGATGGCATGGTTTTTGGAGCCATGATGTATTTGACCACATTGCATATGGTTCTTACTAGGGATTTGATAGTTGAAATTATATTTGAAGTAAAGGTTAAAGGCTTCCAGATCACATAAGTAGCACACTATTATAGTAAGTGTGTCACTAGTTGTAGACAGCTTGAATTATAGCTTTTCATTTTTGAAGAAAAGTGATGAAGTGAGATTAGATAATAGGACATATATAATAAATGTGAGATTAATTCTAAACAACTTGAATTATTGTAGTCATTTTTACACACAAGTGATGAAATGTGATTAGATAATAGCAAAATATTATAATAAATGTGAGATTACTTCTAAACAACTTGAATTGTTGCTAGTCATTTTTACATGCGAGTGATGAAGCAAGTTTAGATAATAGTGCACTATTATAATAAGTATGAGTCATTAATCCTAGACAACTTAAATTATTGTTATCCATTTTAAGATTAGAATGAAAATTTAGGTTGTTAAAATATTTAATATAATGATAGAATTCATGCACTATAATATTAAATATTTTTATATAAAATTATATATTAATTTATGGCTAGTTCTTGTTATTCCACCATGGTTGAAAGTATAGTTGATGGTAACCAGTTAAAATACTTGCAAATATTAATTATTATGGTAACTTTCTCATGATAAAGAATACAAACTTACACACCAAAAAAAATAAAATACTAACTAATTTATTTGGTTGTGAATGTTTGTATAATTTGAGGCCACCTCTTGGGATGTTGCTTTTACCATTGAGTGTCATTACTCTAGATCATGTGTTTAACCTCACAACATTGAAAATTATTAAATTATTTTGAAAGCTATTGTTCGCTTGCCATGTTAAAATACTAATTTATAACTAATTTGAGGCCACCTCTTGGGATGTTGCTTTCACCATTGAGTGTTATTACTCTAGATCATGTGTTTAACCTCACAACATTGAAACATTATTAAATTATTTTGAAAGCTATTGTTCGCTTGCCATGTTAAAGCTTTTGGTGTAAGTTTATGTGGAAGACAAAAGCCCACATTAAATTTTACACAATGAGAAACCAACAATAATATTTATTCATAATAATGATAGTGATTGTACATGATAGAAATTATTTATTTAGTAATAATGCAAATGTTTGTACATGATAGTTGGGAACTATTTATTAGTATTAATGAAACCGACTATGATAAAAAATAAATGCCAAATACTATTGACATAGGTAGGAGAACTAACTTTTATTGCTTCTTTTTTACATAACATAGTTATCTTTTCAATAATAATAAATTAATTATTTTTCATTTTATAATATTTAAAACTTTAAAGTTTAATGGGCGGAGAGCAGCTAAAGCATCTTGTTGCAGGGAAGAGGTCACAAGGTCTAGTCTCCCCTCTGTCCCTGTGGTATTGGAGGGTATGTGAGGGTATGTCGCACCAGTGTCACCGGTAGCCCCTGTAATTTACATGAGCACTGATTCCTCCATCTAAACAAAAATTAAAGTTTAATAAAATTAAAAAAATAATAATACAAATTTAAAAATAAAAGTATATACCCTATGAAATTATTTATACTATATACAATTATATAATATATCACCGTCCTCAATAAAAGTGAAGAAAAGTTGGGAATTGGACAAAGAGTGGGTGCTTCTATTATTCGGGAATTCGTACAATCTTTATAAACACGTTGATGTGAATTCGGCGAATTAAAGAAAAGAAAAGAAACGAGAGGCATGCGTGTTATCGTGCCACCTCCATTTCATTGGAAATGTTAATTGAACACGTGTCTTTCCTTAGTTGGTCTGTTTGGAAGCAACGAAAGAAATACAATATATGAGTTAATTTTATGGAAGGTGGAGGTCTATTTTACATAATTGACTTTGATACAAAACAATAAAATCTTATCTGGTGATGTCAATTCCAAGGAGTTAAGGAGGTGGGAAAAGGAGAATTTTAGTCATGAATGATTTTTTTTTTTTACTTTGGAAGCAGTTGAGATTAGTTGGGACTTATAAGGCTAGTGCCTATGTAACATGATTCATGCATTTTTATTTAATGGAAACTATTGTCAAATAGGTTTAATATATTATTAATTATTATTATTTTTAAATATTCATTGTATTAGATAGATGTCCTTTTTTAAAAAGTTTGTTGTACTAGATATCTGTAAACATTTCAAGCTTTTTTTTTTAATGAGTTTACACCTTAGATTATTTAGTTATTTGGTTTTTTAATAAATGTTTTGGTTTGAAATAATGAAAAATAAATTATTTAGGATATTTAATTAAATTATAATGATAAATAAATATAATATATTGTAATGTGTTGAGATTTAAAGTAATAAATATTGAAATTAATTGTGTAGTTAAAATAAATTAAATTGTAATATTTAGTTAGATTTTGAAGGTGGGAAAAAGAAGTTGAACATATTTTGAACTAATTTTTCACACAATTAGAATTTAAATATTTGTATGGATGAGTGACTTAGACTTTTGGAAATTGACTGTGATTCATCTGGTTCACTTATGCATATTATAATTAAAATAAATTAAGTTGTAATATTTAGTTAGATTTTGAAGGTGGGAAAAAGAAGTTGAACATATTTGGAACTAATTTTTCACACAATTAGAATTTAAATACTTGTATGGATGAGTGATTTAGACTTTTGGAAATTGATTGTGTTTCATCTGGTTCACTTATGCATATTACAATTAAAATAAATAAAATTATAATATTTAGTTACATTTTCAAGGTGGGAAAAAGAAGTTGAACATATTTGGAACTAATTTTTCACACAATTAGAATTTAAATACTTGTATGGATGAGTGACTTAGACTTTTGGAAATTGACTGTGTTTCATCTGGTTCACTTATGCATATTATAATTAAAATAAATTAAGTTGTAATATTTAGTTAGATTTTGAAGGTGGGAAAAAGAAGTTGAACATATTTGGAACTAACTTTTCACATAATTAGAATTTAAATACTCGTATGGATGAGTGACTTAGACTTTTGGAAATTGACTATGATTCATCTAGTTCACTTATGCATGTGTTGACCTAATATGCATGCATGCAAAATTGAACCAAATGTGTGAATCTAAACAATAACTTGCTCGTTGATTTGGAAAATTATTGGCACTAAAAAATGTTCACCTTGATCTCCTGATATATAAATCTATGTAGGGATTAATAGTGTTTAAGAACACTTTTAGGAATCTGGTAAATTGCAAGGGTTATGTTCTTCATATTCAAACCTCTAGTTTGATCAACTTTAAGACTCTAAATGAAATATTCAAAGGCAATGAGTTATAATGTCAAATATTGTATACACTATAATTTTGACACTACAAAATTATACCCATTTTAGTGTGCATTCTCTTAGCATATTTTTAGGACTTATTTCAATTCATCTTTAGCCTTTTTTCCTTTCAAGATGTCAAGTGTGTTGTGTGTTTATACATTAGCATTCATTTGTTATGAAATTCTTTAACACGTTTAAGTATATTTTATTTGTAGAAAGCGTTTTATAATTATTTTATTCATCTTCCAAGATAGAAGCATACTTGCCTAGAAATTTACACAGTTACACTTTCATTCCAAAATAATATAGCCATATAAATCTTGTTCAATTTCCAAAACAATGGTGTTTTTACTTCCCTTGATTTTTGTAACTACCATTTTGTAAATACCTTCTGGTGGATTTGAACAAGATTCTCTTATTCATACTCAAAATGGCAATTTGAACAAGTTTTGGATTTAAAAAAATAATAATCTCTAAAGATAATAGAGTTTTGTTTGCAACAAGAACTTTAGAAGAATATCCAAAAGAGTGGGGAGCAGAACAAAAACCTCAAGGAGATCCAAAACACCCTTTGGAATTATTTTAAAATTCTTGATAGCATTCTCTAGATATCTCGCTTCATCTCCTACTTGTGTCTCCATACACATAAGAATAATAGTAAATATAATTATTATTGCTCCTTTAATTATTTACTCTATTGTTCACAAGATAATGCATATAGGCTATGAGTGCACACTATACTCTAAATTTATTTTATATTTTGATTGTCTATAGAGTTTGAAAGACCATATTTGGGGCTTGACCATATTGGTAAGCTCTAAAAAAATTGTTAGTGTGAACAAGGTATATTACCTAACTAGTTTACCTAGTAGGTCCTATTTACACATGTTCACATGTGAAGTTTACTTAAAACTTTAGAAATATTTCTAGAAGTCACTAGTGCACATGTGATATTATCTTATTTTACTTTTAGTTGTATTGTGACATAAGATTAAGACACTTGTCATTTAATATTGTGTTGTCTTATCTTTCAACCTTGTCTATATAAGTAAGGCCTCATATGCACATTATGCAAGTTGTAATAGTATAGTTGATTCATTATTAAACATTGTACCATTATTACATCAATAATCAATCAATTATCATCTTTCTCTACTCTCTTGTGGAAGGTTATCTTTAGTTTTGATCCTAGGATATTAGAGCTCACTGTCAACTCTTACATGGTATAAGAGCTCTAAATCTTTAAACTTCTTAGATCAAAGGGTGATTTGGGCATGAGATTATTTTTATTGTATTTTTGAGACAAATGTACCTCACCATTGAGTCTAAAAGGCCCAAAAACCCCTAATTGCATATAGAAAACTTCATATTTTAAAGTCAAAAGAATTAGCCATTTTTGTTAGGATTTGAAGAAATCTGCAAAAAAAATTATGTAGGATTTGTATAGTTTGTACATGGTTTTGCACACATCAGCAGAGTATAGTCAACAATCGTAGAGAATATTTGGTGGAATATTCACTCAATGTACAGTGTGCATAGGATCACATTAGATCACATCAACGAGGCACGATGCGTATAGTTTTATTATTAAAAAAATATTTCTTACTTTTTGCACTAGTTTAGCACCTATAGGGGAAGCATCTAGTCATGGTTTCTTTAGAGACTAGTTCCTACCAATTTTTGAGGGCTTATTCCCTAGTAAGTGGCCCCCAACTACCATCAATTTCCCTACCAACTCTATAACTCAAGTGATTGAAACTCTGCCCAAAGCAACTCCATCTATTTTTTCGCCCAGTTCCAACAACGCTATCAAATTTGTTACGGACGAGGTGGTGCCACCTCATTTATTTGCCTAGATAGTAACCTAACTCCTTTTTTCTCTCAAAAAAGGCTATTTTTAGAGCCATAACTTTTCACCCTTGTGTCATATTTGTACTTCTTATAGTCATTGGAAAGCTAGTTTCACGTACTTTCGAAAGGTGTAGGTCTCATCATTAAATTTTATTACAAATACATTTCATTGTTTATTGAAATCTAAATTCTTTTTTTGATCTCCAAGCTCATATTTTTTTCCTATTTATTTTATTTTCATGATTCTTGAGGGATTAGAAAGGTATTGAGGAGCTCTTCAGATGTATCCATGCACTTTTTCCATATTCAACCTTAAGTATATTTTATATATTTTATTATGTATTTGCACTTTGATTGATAGCTTGGACATCCTAACACTTGGAGAAGTTATGTCTTTTTTAGGGGGCTTGATTTTTAGTATTGGTCATATTAGGGAGATTCTAATTGTTGTTGAGGGTTTATGTCTTTGTAATTTGGAGATCTATCTTAGTTCATTATGGTATTTCACTTCATCCTTCTCTTATCATCTTGAAAATGGGAAACTATAAGCAATGGAGAGATGGTATCTTGAAACATCTTTGTTGGATTCATCTTATGCCACATTTATATGGCCTTGTTCCTCAACCAAGTACACCTTGTAAGATTTTTTTTTGAAATTAAAAAATGATCATGTCTTAGGAGCGATTGATCTACATATTAATGATGACACTTGGAGTTTCATTGCACACATTGAGTGTCCTTGTGCTCTTTGGATAAAATTTTGGGATTTATATGGAGATTGTGATACACAACCTTTCCTAGAGTATCTTATTTATAATGTCATGTACCTCTTGATAATTATAATAATATGAATATGATTTTTTGGAGCACTTTACATCTTTGGATGATAAGGATGATGAGGTTTCTTCAGATTCTTTGTCTTCTCCTACAAAGACAATTATTGACAATTCACCTTCATTGATTCCATGTGCAGAATCATTGATTGAGATTCCCCTCATTTTTTCCAATACTTCAATTTGGTAGGATCATCATATTCTTTTAGATTTAGCGTTGTGGGATGCTTACTTGATAGGTACATCAAATTTGTTTTGTAAGGATTCTATTTCAGATTTAGAGGAAACAAATGATGATATTCATCTCCTCTTTGATGACAATTATTGCACCATTTTTTTCAAACCATCATTGTATTTGGATATCGTTCTTCATGAGTTTCTGCATAGTCTTGATTTGTCATCTTCTTTGATTGGGGTATCACCTTCTTTTTTTTTGGCATACTCTAATATGGAGGCACTTGACCAGTTTTTAGAGACACCTATCATGAGACTTATTCCTTCATCTCTCTTGTTGGAGTTGGAGTTTATTCTACATCCACCATTGGAATTTTTTCTTCCCAAGGGGAGGAATATTGTTTACAAATTTGGATTGTCTTTTGTCTTCAAGCACTCACCATTGGCAAATGATCTACTTCATTATCGGGGGATGTATAGTCTCACTCTTTTGCCTCCTATGGGGGGATATTTATTGTATATTTGTGATGGATTTTTTCCTTAAGGAGTCATGTTGATTTTTTCATTCATCACTTCTTCCATCACTTGTACATGATTATTTTTTTTCATATTCACACATGTTTACATGTTAAGTTTACTTAGGGATTTAGGAATATTTGTATAATTCACTAATACACATGTGATCTTATCTTATCTCATGTTATCGTTTGTTGTCTCGTATAATAGGATTAAGACACTTGTCATAATCTTGTTGTGTCTTATCTCTCAACCAAGTGCTATAAGAGCAAGGCTTCATATGTACATTATGTAAGTTATATTAGTATAATTGATCCTTTAATTATCATTGTACCATTAGTGCATCTATAATCAATCAAATATCATCTTTTTTTACTCTCTTATGGAAAAATATATTTGGTTTTGTAGGTGATCCTAGGGTATTAAAGCTCACTATCACCTCTTACAACAATCACACCCATTTCTTTTGATTTAGCTACATGTATTTGGATAATTTTCTCACATTACAAGTTTTATATCTTTTTCCTTCATTATATTTCAATTATGTAAACTAATTGGTTTAGGTACATTTCTTTTGTGTTGAAGAATTCTAAATTTTTTTTGTATTATTATGTTTTGTTAGTGTTTCTTGTCTTTAGCTATTTACATCTCATTTATATTTTCCAAAATATCTATTTTTTTATTTGCACCTATAATTTTTATGTGTGAAGGACCATAGCATGACTACACACTATTGCAGATGCACTATTATCTAGTAATTTCTTTGGAAATTACATGGTAATCACTTTTTGGGATTCTTTTCAAGTTTGTACATCCAATCCAAATTTCTCTTTCTCAACCCATTTCTAGATTCTATTTTTTTATTTCTTATTTCCCTCACTTTAGAAGAAAAAAATAGTATTCACTTCACCCATCTTGAAATCCCTTCTCTTCATGAGTTTTTCATGATAAGGTGATATTGTTGTTTGTTTATATCTAATTCTCCATATATATTTCCATATATTCATACCATTCTTGATTTTATCGTGATAGTCATAAACATTCTTGATCAATACTTCTATTTTTCAAGTTAAAATGATTTTTTGGATCCCCTTGAGGTTTTAATTGTGTTCCTCAATCTCTTGGGAAACATAAAAAAATATTATCCATAACTATTTTTAGCATTATTTTAAATTTCTTGCTGACATTATCAAGATATATCACTTCATCTCCTTGGCTTGTCTCCACACACACAAAGATAATAGTAGATATAGTTATTATCACCCCTTTAATGATTAACTTTGTTGTTCTTAGGCCTAGATAATTGTAGGTTATTATCACACTATAGAGACCAAATCCATTCTAGATTTTGACTACTCATGGAGGTCAAGCTTGAACATAATGGAAAGATCTTGAGCAATCAGCCCCATTTCTTCTATTTTAGCTACATGTACTTGGATAATATTCATATTAATGGAGGTTTTGCATCTCTTTCCTTCATTAAATTTGTATTATATAAATTAGTTGTTGTTGTGTGATCCGGTGGACATTTTTCAGTGAAAATTGAATTGTCTCATTTCTCTCCAAAATCTGCACCATCAGAAAGAGCTCAGTGTCTTGATTCCAACGTAACTCGAACGGAGCGAAAAGGAGTCCATTTGTGCAAGTTATGGCCAGTCAAACCTTCGGTCAAACTAGGAACAGGGAACGTCCAGGAAGCGAAAAAATGATTGTTTCAGAAGTTGACGGAAGTAGCATCAAGTCGAAGAGCTTGTCGAGATGATTCCGACGGTGTTCGTTTTGTCAAAATCCGACATCGTATGCCCGAGTTATCAGCGGTCAAAGTTTGCAGTTGACTTTTGGAGGTGGACCGTACGGATGCTGACGTCAGCATTCCATACTGTACGGACAAGTAAAGTGGACGAACCAGAATTTGACACGTGGCATCCTTGTCAGCTTTGTACGGAACCAATCGGATCGCGACACGTGGCATCCGTACGTACAGTCAGTTGCACAGTCATCATCCGAGTCAGCATGCGTCAACATTCCACGTCAGCGTATGAGTCATCGTTCCCTGTCAGCATTCCGTACGTGAGTCAGTGCACAGTCAGCGTTACACATGGCAGACACGTCATCGGTTTCGTCGGCAGCATCAGCGAATCAAACCAAGCCACGTGGCATCTCAGTAGCGCGACACGTGTCCATGTCTTCTTTCCTCCATCGTCGGGTCGGTTGTATTTGTTAGCAAAACATTTTGGTCGGCCCGCATGGGGCTCGAACTCCTCACCATTGGCGCGCGAGTTTTCTGGTTAACCAGTATGCCAAACATTCGGCCGTTACCCGAGTAAGGTGGCCGTTGATGTTTGTTGTGTATAAAATGGAAATTGGCTATAAAAAGCCAGCGGCCAGGGTTGAACCCCCGACCGCCGGCCTATTAAAATGTATAGCCACCGGTAAGCCACGCGATGGCTTTAGGATATTATTAGCATCGGTTTCTTTTGTCTAATATTTTTAAAACCGATAGCTATAAAATTAAAACAAACCCCCAATTTAAAAATAAAACAAACTATAATCCTTTTAAAGGATTAAATCAAAACCACCTGAAACTGTGAAAGCCCGAGAAAGGCTTAAAACAAGATTTTATTAAATTTTGAGGGGTGGTTATGTTATTAAGGGAGGATTATTAAAGATTTATTATGTATAAATAGGGAGATTAAGTTGTTTTTTTGGGAGATATGGAGGATTTTCAAATATATGATTTGTAATTTGGAGAGATAAGGAATATTTTGTAAATCAATTGGTTAGTAACCAATTTGAGAAAATTTTATGTATTTAAAGGGGTGTGAGGTGAGAGTTTCTATTAAGTTTTTTTCAGGTGATGAAGTCCTGATGCTGAGGTGACGAAAGAGAGGTCTTGTTGGAGAGTTTTCAAGTCATTCTTGCATGTCAGAGTGTTGTTATGCTGCCAAAGTGCTTGGAGAATGGTTATGGTGCTGTTGTAATTGATTTTTGGAGCTAATCGGATTGGTCTCTCTATTGGAGTGGACCCGGAGACGTAGTCACGTTTTGTGACGAACTCCGTTATCAATTGTTTGCACTTCTCTTCTTCTCTCTCTTTCTTTCTCTCACTTCCTTCCTATCAGTTATAATCACCTTGTTATTTCTTTCATTTGTTATTTCCATAAGTTAATTTTGATTTAATTAACTTGGAATAAACATTGTAAAAGCATTGTAAATGTTAAGCATTTAAATACTGCAATCTAGTCTAGATCCTATACAGATCAAGTTGGTATCAGAGCTTAGTTGGCTATTATTGCAGTTATTTGTTTTTTGAATGCTAACGAGATCTAGGATTCAAAAGGGTGAAGGCAAGCTCGAAGACTTTGATCCTGAGATCGGGAAGCGAAGAACATTTCCAAAGATGTCAGTTTCTGGAATGGAGGTTCCTGAAGAAATCTGTGAGCAGGAATTTCGAAAAGCATTCCTCGAGATGAAGGCAAAGGTGGACATTCTTTTTCAGGAGAGACAAGAACGGAAGGAACGTGAAGAAGGTTCATCGAAGCAAGATGCTCGTGAAGACAAGAAAGGGAAACAACATGGAGATGGTGGCAAGCAACCAAATCACCCCTTTTCTTCTTCTCCTCCCTCCTCTCCTTCTCCTTCTTCTCCATCTTCTCCTCATTCTATTTCTTCTAATCCTTTCAAGAGTGGGTATAAGCCTAAAATTAAGTTGGATGTAAAATTTGATTTACCAAAGTATTGTGGTGAACTTAATGCTGAAAAATTGGATGATTGGATTCAACAAATAGAGGTCTACTGTAGAGTCCAAAACCTAATAGATGATGTTGATAGGATCCAATTAGCTACTCTTCGTTTAGGAGGTACAGCCTTAACTTGGTGGGAGAGTAGGTCTAAGGCAGAAGTTTCACAACATGGTAGAGTCAGTTTAACTTGGGCAGAATTTATTAATGCACTTAAGAAACAATTTTATCCCCTAGGACATATGCAGCAGTTAATGATGGATTGGCAAATGTTTAGGCAAGGGAAAGGTCAAACTGTCCAAGAGTACACCCATGAATTTAGGAAGAAGGCTATTGCTTTGAATGTTCCTTTGTACACTCAAGACACGTTGTTGAAGTACATAGGAGGTTTGCATTCCTACCTTAGGCATTCCATTTTGGTATTGAACCCTTGTAATTTAGATGAAGTGTCTGTTCAAGCTACACACTTAGAGTCAAGGGGTAAAGGATCTTTCATAGATAAGTTTGATAATGATGTAAAGAAATCTTCTAAGAATGCAGAGACAGGAAAAGGAAAGAAGGCAGCTACGGTGAAGAAGGATGAGAAACTTTCTTGTTCTCATTGTGACAAGAATGGTCACGATGAAGATCAATGTTGGAAGTTGCATCCGGAATTGAAGCCTAAGTGGGCTCAGAGACGTAATCAGAAACAGAAAGGTAAGGAGAAAGCCTCGAATGTTGTTTTGGATCTTGGTTCAGATTCAGAGGATGAGACTAAGATAACAGCTATGGGTCTAAAAGGTAAAGCTCATATTTCTGGTGTTTCTGTTCATAGTTGTGCTTCTTCATCTAAAGATAGTGATGTCTCTGAAGATGTGAAAAGGAGTGAGCTATTTCATTTAAGGGTTGTTGCTAAGAACAGTAAAATTGACGCACTCATAGATAGTGGTTCTCAAGTGAATTTAATTTCAGAAAGTGTTGTAAGAAACTTGGGATTAAAAACTACATTGCATAAGCAATCTTATCCACTAGGCTGGATTTGTGAAAATGATAAGCTGCAAGTAACAAAACAATGCACCTTAAGGTTCACAATCACTAGTAAATTTGTGGATGAAGTTCAGTTTGATGTAGTTCCACTGGATATCTGTGGGATAGTGCTTGGTAGCCCTTATCTTTATGACAGAAAAGAAATATTCTACAGGGAACAAAATCATTATCATTTGTTTAAGGATGGCATTCAGTATATTGTACATTCTCGCAAGATTAAGACTGATCAATCTTTTGCAAACACAGGGCAGTTAAAGAGGGTAATTAATGCAAGTAAAGAATTAACTCTTATGTCTGTCAGTACAGGTGATTCTACACTTGAACTTGGAGTAGCTAACCAGGATCAAATGTTGCAGGATGCACTTGCAGTACAGCATGAGAAAATGGTGATTGAAAACATTGATGGATCCTTGGGTAAAAATGTTCCTGTTGTAAAGGATCGAATTGTTGTTGACTTATTCTCTTTCATTTCTGCATTGTTGTTCAGCTTGATGCTAGTCAATTTTTGTTGGTTAGTGGCTACGACATTGGATGTAGATGCTTATGGAAGTGATAAAGTTATGTTTATGTTGAACAATGTTGTTGCAGTCTTTATTGTGCTTGTGAGCCAGATATTCAGATGTACAAAAGATACAGGACAAATGGGGAGGCCAAGTCCTCACTTAATGTTAGAGTAAATGTCACTTTTGGAGGTCCAAAAGGTCTTCAGTGGGGAGGCCTGATCCGGTGGACATTTTTCAGTGAAAATTGAAGTGTCTCATTTCTCTCCAGAATCTGCACCATCAGAAAGAGCTCAGTGTCTTGATTCCAACGTAACTCGAACGGAGCGAAAAGGAGTCCATTTGTGCAAGTTATGGCCAGTCAAACCTTCGGTCAAACTAGGAACAGGGAACGTCCAGGAAGCGAAAAAAATGATTGTTTCAGAAGTCGATGGAAGTAGCGTCAAGTTGAAGAGCTTGTCGAGATGATTCCGACGGTGTTCATTTTGTCAAAATCCGACATCGTATGCCCGAGTTATCAGCGGTCAAAGTTTGCAGTTGACTTTTGGAGGTGGACCGTACGGATGCTGACGTCAGCATTCCGTACTGTACGGACGAGTAAAGTGGACGAACCAGAATTTGACACGTGGCATCCTTGTCAGCTTTGTACGGAACCAATCGGATCACGACACGTGGCATCCGTACGTACAGTCAGTTGCACAGTCATCATCTGAGTCAGCGTGCGTCAGCATTCCACGTCAGCGTATGAGTCATCGTTCCCTGTCAGCATTCCGTACGTGAGTCAGTGCACAGTCAGCGTTACACATGGCAGACACGTCATCGGTTTCGTCGGCAGCATCAGCGAATCAAACCAAGCCACGTGGCATCTCAGTAGCGCGACACGTGTCCATGTCTTCTTTCCTCCATCGCCGGGTCGGTTGTGTTTGTTAGCAAAACATTTTGGTCGGCCCGCATGGGGCTCGAACTCCTCACCATTGGCGCGCGAGTTTTCCGGTTAACCAGTCCGCCAAACATTTGGCTGTTACCTGAGTAAGGTGGCCGTTGATGTTTGTTGTGTATAAAATGGAAATTGGCTATAAAAAGCCAGCGGCCGGGGTTGAACCCCCGACCGCCGGCCTATTAAAATGTATAGCCACCGGTAAGCCACGCGATGGCTTTAGGATATTATTAGCATCGGTTTCTTTTGTCTAATATTTTTAAAACCGATAGCTATAAAATTAAAACAAACCCCCAATTTAAAAATAAAACAAACTATAATCCTTTTAAAGGATTAAATCAAAACCACCTGAAACTGTGAAAGCCCGAGAAAGGCTTAAAACAAGATTTTATTAAATTTTGAGGGGTGGTTATGTTATTAAGGGAGGATTATTAAAGATTTATTATGTATAAATAGGGAGATTAAGTTGTTTTTTTGGGAGATATGGAGGATTTTCAAATATATGATTTGTAATTTGGAGAGATAAGGAATATTTTGTAAATCAATTGGTTAGTAACCAATTTGAGAAAATTTTATGTATTTAAAGGGGTGTGAGGTGAGAGTTTCTATTAAGTTTTTTTCAGGTGATGAAGTCCTGATGCTGAGGTGACGAAAGAGAGGTCTTGTTGGAGAGTTTTCAAGTCATTCTTGCATGTCAGAGTGTTGTTATGCTGCCAAAGTGCTTGGAGAATGGTTATGGTGCTGTTGTAATTGATTTTTGGAGCTAATCGGATCGGTCTCTCTATTGGAGTGGACCCGGAGACGTAGTCACGTTTTGTGACGAACTCCGTTATCAACTGTTTGCACTTCTCTTCTTCTCTCTCTTTCTTTCTCTCATTTCCTTCCTATCAGTTATAATCACCTTGTTATTTCTTTCATTTGTTATTTCCATAAGTTAATTTTGATTTAATTAACTTGGAATAAACATTGTAAAAGCATTGTAAATGTTAAGCATTTAAATACTGCAATCTAGTCTAGATCCTATACAGATCATTGTGAGACAAATTCTAGAAGATAAATGAGAAAGATGCATGAAAACACCTCCAATAAGAAACATAAGGTAAGCAATAAAACAAATTCTTAAAAAAACTCAAGAAGTATACATCCTTGGTGTTTAGATGAGACCTTGTATATAGGTGAAAGGTTGATGGGTTTGAAAAATATGTTGCTCATGGAGAGGTTCATGTTGGTGTGAAATTGGTGTTTTACCTAGCTAGTTCATCACCTAGGTCCTATTCATACTTGTAACTTAAGTTTACTTAGGGTACACATATGGTAGTTATCACTTTATGTCTCAAGTCATAAGATTAAGACACATGTTGTAATCTTATGCAATCTTATGTTCACCTTGGCCTATATAACCAATGGGTTCCCTTTGTAATCGCAATCAATTCATCATCATTGTATCATATTTTTCATTTGATAGAATAGAATAATTCTCTCAAAGTTGATCTCTCTTGTTCTTTCATAGAAGTTCCTAGATCTTGGGTGGCTACAATATTCAACCAAATATTGCAAGGTGTAGAGCATTCTATACCAACTCTTACACAATATCAAAGCTTGTGGGATTGCTTCTTGTTAGTATAAATTGAAATATCTAGGTTGTAAATGTTGGTAGATCTTGAAAATTTGAGTATGGATCATCTCTTGCATCAAATGATGACCTAGAGAATCAAAAAACTTGATAAAAATACCAAATTTGAGGGTTTCCTCTTTGTGGCTTTGTATTGTACATTTATTTTGGAGCATGTTGGTGCAAATGTGAGCTCACCATTATGTTTGGGATGTTCAATAAAATCATCTTTTTCCTTTTTTGTCTAAATCGAACATCTAAGGCCAAATCTATAAGGATTTGAAGCTGGGAGGTGGTTGCCAGATCTAGAAGGTAGCTACAATTTTAGAGCATCTTGGGTCAAAAAAAAACCTACCATCATGTCACAAAGTCCCAAGAACCCTAAGATCAACTATCAAATCATCAAAATTAGACACCTTTACCTCAAGCCATAAGAGAAAATTTCCCCTCCTCGACCATACGAATTCATGGGCAGAATATTTTGAAGAGCAAATAAATAATTTTTGTGTAATACTAGCATCATCATGTATAGTAATTTTTTTAAAAAAATTAATATTATTTTTCATGTTTTAAATATATATACACAAGGTATGCAAACTACCATGCACATTGAGTGTAGGCAACTAGGTACAACTAAGCATAGATTATACCACGCGGCCCAATTGAGATAAGCCATGCATCACCAAGTCAACTCATTAGTATCACCAACCTACTAGCCTTGAAATATTTCACCAAGTCAAACAAATATACCTATGGCATCAAAAATATTTTTATGATCGTACAAAGATTATGTTGAAGATTCATCCTATTGTCATGGAAAGAATATTTTAGGTATATTTTTTTGTTGGTTAATTAGGAAAATATTCTAAGGGGGGTTTGCATAGTCTCTCTTCTTCTTCTCTCTTATGGGGGAGACTCTTTCCTCAAATGGGGTTTTGTTCTTCTCATTCTTCTTTGAGAGAATTTTGTATTTTCTCTCTTTTGGAGAGGATTTTTATCCCACTAGGTTTTCTCCTTTTATCCATTTGTGAGAGATTGCATTTGTACAAGGGTACTTAACATGGCCTAGTAGTCAAGATTCATCATCTTTGCATCATTTTCATTTATCTACTTTTCTCTAAGTTTCATTTAAGAGGGGTGTTGGTGTGAAAGGTGTGTTTTACCTAGTTCATCACCTAGGTCCTATTCACACTGGTAACTTAATTTTACTTAGGGTACACATAAAATAGTTATCCCTTTATGTCTCAAGTCATAAGATTAAGACACATTTCATGATCTTATGTAATCCTATGTTCACCTTGGCCTATATAACCAAGGGGTTCCCTTTGTAATCTCAATCAATTCATCATCATTATATCATTGTCTTCATTAGATAGAATAGAATTATTCTCTCAAATTTGGTCTCTCTTGTTCTTTCATAGAAGTTCCTAGATCTTGGGTGGCTACAATATTCAGCCAAATATTGCATGGTGTAGAACATTCTATGCCAACTCTTGCATGGTATCAGAGCTTGTGGGATTACTTCTTGTTAGTCTAAATTGAGATATCTAGGTTGTAAATGTTGGTATATGTTGAAAATTTGAGTATGGATCTTCTCTTGCATCGAATGATGACCTACAGAATCAAAAAAATTGATAAAAAATACCAAATTTGAGGGTTTCCTCTTTATGGATTTGTATTGTAGGTTTATTTTGGAGTATGTTGGTGCAAATATGAGCTCATCATTAGGTTTTGGATGTTCAATAAAATCATTTTTTCCTTTTGTTTTGTCTAAATCACACATCTAAGGCTAGGTCTATAAGGGTTTGAAGTTGGGAGGTGGTTTCCAAATTCATAAGGTAGCTACAATTTTGGAGAATTTTGGGTCAAAACAAAACCTACCATCATGTCACAAAGGCCCAAGAACCCTAAGCTCAACTATCAAATCATCAAAATTAGACACCTTTACCTAAAGCCATAAGAGAAAATTTCCCCTCCTCGACCATACAAATTCATGGGCAGAATATTTTGAAGAGTAAATAAATAATCTTTGTGTAATGCTAGCATCATCATGCATAGTAAATTTTATAAAAAAATAATATTATTTTCATATTTTAAATATATATATACATAAGGTATGCAAAGCGTCATGCACATAGAGTGTAGGTAGCTAGGTACAACCAAGCACATATTATACCACATGGCCCAATTGGGATAAGCCATGCATCGCTAGGTCAACTCGTCGGTATCACCAAACTACCAAACCTGAAATATTTCACTAGGTCAAACAAATATACCTATTGCATCAAGAATATTTCGATGATCATACAAAGATTATGTTGAAGATTCCTCCCATTTTCATGGAAAGAATATTTTAGGTATATTTTATTGTTGGTTGATTAGGAAAATATTCTAAGGGGGGGTTGCATAGTCTCTCTTCTTCTCTCTTATGGGGGAGACTTTTTCCTCACATGGGGTTTTGTTCTTCTCATTCTTCTTTGAGAGAATTTTGTATTTTCTCTCTTTTGGAGAGGATTTTTGTGCCACTAGGTTTTCTCCTTTTCTCCATTTGTGAGAGATTGCATTTGTACATGGGTACTTAACATGGCCTAATAGTCAAGACTCATTATCATCTTTGCATCATTTGCATTTATCTATTTTTCTCTAACTTTCATTTAAGAGGGGTGTTGGTGTGAGAGGTGTGTTTTACCTAGCTAGTTCATCGCCTAGGTCTTATTCACACTTGTAACTTAATTTTACTTAGGGTACACATAAGACAGTTATCCCTTTATGTCTCAAGTCATAAGATTAAGACACATTTCATGATCTTATGTAATCCTATGTTCACCTTGGCCTATATAACCAAGGGGTTCCCTTTATAATCTCAATAAATCTATTATCATTGTACCCATTTGCATATTTTAATTGAATATAATTATTCTCTCATAGCTAGCCTCTCTTGTGATCGTAGAAGTTCCTAGATCTTGGGTGGCTACAATCTTCAGTCAAATCTTACATGGTGTAGAGTATTATATATCAAATCTTACAGTTCCCAATTTGGTATCATGTATCTATGATATTTGAGGCACTTTCACATATATAAAATTTCTATGAAATGAGGGTTTATATATAGTTAGCTCAAGCTATGGATGGTTGAAATCATATCTT
Organism: Sequoia sempervirens; assembly: GCA_007258455.2. Classification (NCBI taxonomy): domain Eukaryota; kingdom Viridiplantae; phylum Streptophyta; class Pinopsida; order Cupressales; family Cupressaceae; genus Sequoia; species Sequoia sempervirens. Next base: position 98,868,610 of record VDFB02256132.1, on the reverse strand, counting down.
AGATTAGATGGTTAGAATTTGTTTGTATGTGAAGAAGAGATGAGTTAGATGAAAGTGGAGGGATAAGATTGAATCAATTGTATGGATGGCTAAGATTACTTTAGTTTGCACTAAAAGATGAGATGCATATAAGTGTAGACTTGAGGGGAGTATAAGTGGATGGTCACTATTTCAAAGAATGAATGGTTAATATGAAAAAGGTTATCTTTTAGCTTTTTGTGCTAAGATGGAAATTATTTTTTTAAATGAGAAAGAATGTATATTAGTTTAATTAGTTAGATAATAATTTATATAATTAATTATACCTTGAATACTAGATTTTGAGATTCAAATGATGTTTGGATTCTAATATTTTTGGGTATTTAAATTCTAGATTATTGGGTTTTTTTATCAAGATAAATGTTTAATTAATTTCACAGACACAACTATCACACTAAAAAATTCGATTGAACACAATAAGGTGAATCCTAGATGTAAAATAATTTTATTCCACCATCAACTCTGCATGGGTATGTAAATGTAATTCTAATTCAAATTTCTCATTCATCAATTTTGAATAAATTAAATGGCACCAAAAATCAAGGCAATTCGATGGGCTTTATTATCTTCATCTGCATAGTAATTTTCCTTTCCTCTTTTTTCTTTGTTTTGTTATTTTATTCCTCCATCTACTACACACTTGTGCCAGACCTTTTTTTTTTCTTTGTAAACTTCACTACAATTTTTTTTTCTCTAGCTACAACTCTTCATGTTCTTGGTGGTGACTATTTGTTTTTTTACTCCATATCATACAACCTCCTTTGGTCTTCTTTTTTATTATCATAAATTCTATGCCAATTTCAATCCTCTCCCTACACACAATCTGGTCCTTTTGACTTCAACATATGTTTCTCTTTTATTACCTAGTGCCTCCAATTCTCTATGCAACCCTCTAAATGCTTCTTCATTTCCAATTCATATTGAAAATAAAATTTTGTATTTACATACTTTTGAAAATAAAACCAACAATCTGAGTGACTTTATTGAAGTCAATTTGTCAATGAAATAAGACAGGGGAAATCATTCTAGCGAATTCAAGAATAAACAATTATTCTATTGTGAAAATCACCCCCTTGAAAACCAATTGAAGTTTAATTTCAATGAACAATTGATATAAATCTTGAACATGAGATTTTTTCAATGAAATGACAACAATGCCACTCTACTAGCTTCAATTGACTACATACCCAAAATTAAATTGCACCCTAACAAGAAAACCAAAATTGAAACAACAAATCAAACTGAAACATTTTTTTGGTTGATGTGGATCATCATATGCTTGAGATGCTCCTGCATCAGTATTGGTCCTACTATTATGTATAGCTCTCCTATCATATTGTCACAGTCTACTTAATAGGACATGGCATTCATCCATGGGTATTACATCACACATGACTTCATCCTTATAATTTTCAAACTAAAAACTAATTAAATTTTGTTCACTTACCAAAATTTGATATCCCTTTTGTAGCCAAGAGACCTTGTATGGACTTGAGTGCTTCATCTTCTTTAATTTGAGCTTCCCTGCAATTTCTTTTGACACCAAATTATCAGTGCTACCCCTATCCATAATAATTTTTTAACATTTTCCACTTAATTTACACACAGTTTTAAATAGATTTATTCTTTGTATTGAGTCTTGCTTCTCTTCTTTTTTTAATTTTAACAATTCTCTTTTCAATAGTAGTAACTCCCCTTACTCAAGATCCTTCATATGTTTTGGTGAAGCCACACTCTCCTCATCCCCCTGTGCTACATGATTCCTCACTTCATTCACTCTCCCACTATTTTTAATATTTGAGGATATTCAAATGCCCAATGAATAACCTGTCCACGTTGGTAACATGTACCTAAAAATCATCTTCCTCTAGGATAAGCTTTTCTCTTTTAAGGAAGTTCCTCTTCCATGTATACCCTAAGTGTAGTTACTAGTCAATGTTGTACATAATTCCCCCTCTCTTATTTGTTGTCCTCTTCCACCACTATATTTTCCTCTACTTGAGAAAATCTTCTCTTCCTCTAGTGTTATTTTGTTATTTCCTTGCCAATTTCTCTTCCACTTTCAATACATACTAGTAAGCCTCTTCAACTATCCTTATTTTGATCGTATTAGTCTCATATTGAATTTACATGTGTCATCTATTCACGTACCTTGATACCTTTTCCACATCATCTTCAGCATGCCCAACTTAAATATTGAGCCTGTAGAATTGAGTTCTTTAAATTCATCTCCTTTTGTCTTAAATTCTACAATTTTCTGAACATACTAAGTTGATAATCTATTTGTAAAAAAATTTCCTTCAACTCAAGGTTACCAATCTATCCTATGACTTCATTTTTTCTTTTCCTTTCCTTTGTGTCTTTGTGTACACATGATCCCACCACAAGGATGCTTGTTCTTTCAACTTTGTATAAGAAAACTTTACTGTCTTTGGCTCTTATATTGATTCACAATTAAAATATGTGTCCATCTCTAAGATCCAATATATGAGTTATTATGGATTCAAATTTCCATTGTAACATGGTGGCCCGAACCTCAATTTACTACTTATCCTTGGCAGTGCTCTTAAAAATATTTATTTTGGCTCATCAATTGCTTCTTCAATCTATAATTCTTATTATTTTGATTCATTTTCATCTTCACTAACATCCTCTATGTGTACTCCTCTCTATTTTTTTCCTCCATTGCATCCAATCCTGTTGTTATTCCTCTTAACATTTCTATAATTTCACCAACTCTTGGTGCTTTGGGTCTTCCTTTATGCACCATGTCTTCTTACAAGCCATTTGCACTTGCAAGCCTTCCTCTTTTCACTCACCCACAACAAAATATCAAAGATATTCTCCTTGACCTAACTACCCAACTTGCTTTGATACCAATTGGTGTAGTCTATATCTTGGAGTATCTTATCAAATAGCCTAATTTAGCAACTATAATTCATCATCTCAAACACAATGTGCAATTTGGAGGTACCTTGAAATGATCTCATTGATTGTATTACTTCTTGTGGTACGATTTTCAACAATATCAACTCCAAAAGTTTTAGTTTTTTTTTCTAATTCTTTTCTAATTTCTTACCCCCCTCAAACCTCGATTCCCTCTGAAAAATCCTTTTTATTGGTCAATATCATTAAGAAAAGGAAATTGAATTGTTTTTAGAAACTATTCAATTATGTTTTAAGTCCTAACACTCTCGGCTTATTAAATTGATGGGAAAAGAGGATCTAGTTTGATGGGAAAACTCAACATAACATATTTGAGTTTTTGAACCTTTAATCCTCCTTTAGAAGCCTTCAATAGATGTGGGAAAAAATGATAGGACAGGATGTGTTCTTGGTTGGTGATCATGAAGTTTTGGGCCACATCAAAAAACTCTCAATCTCATCAAATTTTACTTGCTTTGTTGCTTGGTTGTGGAAGACTTAAATAAGATAGGATATTTAGAGTTGGTAGTGCAAGTTCAATTCCACCTCAAACTTCTACAAACTTCACATATGTTTTTGTCAACCCTTAACATTTTGTGAGGAATTATTATTGGACCACATGGTGAGGTGAAGTGAGGATGTATGGTCCTAAGATGGAGAACCTACAAACCTTCCTTAAGTAGTTTCAAATCTTTCAAACCTTATAGATAATTTATCTTGGATAAGATGAAGAGTGAGGTTGAGATATCCTTTTCCATGATAGAAATCCACAAATCCCATACTTAGAAATTTTAAGCCTTGGAACTTGGTGAACATTTGGATCTAGATCAATTGATAAGTTTAGTCCTTCTTGAAAAAGTCATACTTTTCATACTTATGCAAATGTGGAGCTTTTAACCTCCACGAGATAACTTAATTAAACATCATCCTAGAGTGGGTTGAAAGTCTACAAAATTGAGATTATCTAGTAGCAAATCAAAATTTTGCAATCGCATAACTTAGTCAATTTTAACCCAAACTCAACCAAATTTTAAACATGAGGACCTTGTAATGTCTTCTACTAGATGGATTCATTGATTTAAAAAAACTAAAAACTCATGAACAACAATAGAACAAACAAAAAATTCAAGCCAAAATTGAAAACAAAACTTGTAAATATTTTTAGAGATGTAGGATTGTTTGTGGACATGGATGTTTCTACATCACAAGATAACATTTTAATCTTAAAGAGGATGTTGGTAGTGTAGATACTTAATTCTTACTACCTTCTAATATTGCACCTAACATCGCATCCTAATACCATTATTATGCTACTTCCCCTTTCCATTCACCATCATTAATTAAATAATATATATTATTTAGTTAATTAGGCTAATGCTTGTTCTTTTATTTCAAAATAAATAAATAAACCTATTTTCACTTATTCTCCACGAATATTAAATAATCTAATTCTTCACTCATATTCCATCATAATTTCTCCATATTCCCTTCTATTTTTAAATCATTCACAACTCATTAGTAAAAATAAATAAATAAAAATGATTAAATATCCTTAGTCGTTTTAGAGCTCCCTTATCCATCATAGCTCCCCCTTAACTATTCTTATTCAATAAATATTCTTCACTCATCTCAATCAATCTCAACCATTTATTAAAAGATAAGATCATGGCATTCACATCCTCAACCAAATAGCTATAAACTCAACCCAATCCTTCATAAAAAAAAATTATCTTTAGAGTTTGACAAGTACATGTTAAAAAAATATTGCATGAATCCTTGAGCAGCCACATTCTTTTACATCTCAAGAAATCAACTTCAACGAAGAGGATTTTGCAATGGTAATATTTTTCATGCATTTTTGTTTGAACTCTCTTTATCCTAATTTGAATTTATATTTTATTTGGAATAGAAGGTTTAATATTGCTTTAATCACTTTTCCTGTTGTTCTAAAACTTGCATATACATGTAGGTATAGTTCCTAAATTAGAAGTGTTCATGAAATATTGAAGTCTCAACAATACCACACAAATGGTTAAGCATTCAACATACAACATTCAAAAGGTGGTGGTACCACACTCATGTAATTAAGGTCTTACCTAGAACAATATGTGAGTTACAGGGCACTTAAATATATGTAATTTAACTCGTAATATAATCCATAAACTAGGAAAATATCATAAAAGAAGAGAGAATCACATGAAAAGAGGAGAACTAAGAGTCATTATGAAAGGATATGAGAAAGATGTATTATGAAGAGACATAAAGAAGTTATATAAGGGAAGAATATGATATAAGAGCATGAAATAGATGGGAAGAGAATAAGAGTGAATAGGAGAGAGAGAGAGAGAGAGGAGAATATATTATGAGAGTGACTGATATGTACATCTTATATTTTGTATATTAATTATTATTTACATACATAGATTATCCTTCCCTATTGCATCACACCTAAGTACAAAATTAAACATAATATTTGGTCTAGATTTTATGACAACATTTGGTTCCATTATTGGGACATCACACATCAGTGCATAAGAAGGAGATGTATGTCAAAAAAAGGAAGTTGTGATGCAAAGAAGAAACAATGATGGGTGAAAAAGTTTCTTATAAGATGAGAACATAATTTATGAAGAGGTTTAATATCACACACTAAGAACTAGCCCTTAGAGGTGTTAGGCACCTAAGGGATAGTGTAGGAATAGGAGTTGATCGTGAAAAGAGGTTATTGTTAGTTGAGTCATATCAAGCTAATGGCTAGGAAGCTATAAAAATGGGTCAGTGATGATTAAGTAAATAAAAAATGACCAAGGGAGATAACTGTTAGAAATGAAGGCAACCACTACAATATAGAAATATAATTTAACTTTCAAATCTGAAATATAAACTTGTAGAAATTAATGGAGAAATGATTTAAACTACAAATAAATCACACAACTCAAAATTTACTTGGAGAAAAACCCTTTTGGGCAAAAAACTTTGCCAAGAAAAGAGGGCAAATCTATATTATTCTTCAAAGAGATTACAATACATAGAACTTTCTAGATCTTGCATTCAATCCAGCAGCATCTATGTACCTATAAAAATTCTCATAATGTCTCCATCTCAACCCCTCAATAGACTCATGGGGGCTCAAAATACCACCATAAATCATTACCATGGGTTAAAATAGGGTTCTAAAGTACCATGGTAAAAATATATACAACCCTTACATGCTAAAAATGGTCTCTTCCATGACTTTACAACCTCTTGCAAGTTGTCATAAGAATCCCTAGAAAATAGGAGATGCTCTTTATGTGTTAGACCACTAAATGAGCATCTTTTGACAACTAATAACTTATTTTTCAAGGCATCGACACGTGGCAAAGTGCCAATTCAAGAACTCGCACCCCTTTTGATGGAGTACAAATATTTAAAAATATGATAATATCCATGGGAAAATGAAAATTAAGAATAAATAAATAACTTAAGAATTGCCAAGGTTGAGACACCTTGATTCCCAATAATAACAAGAAAGGACCACCACAACCTACCCCTTATCTATTGTGAGTAGGAATTTTAAAGTGAATATAAAATGAAATTAAAACATAATAATAGAAATTAAACACTAAAGTATGTACAAAATTTTGATAAAAAAACAAGTGGATTTGTTCATGTGGTGATAAATGTGGATGCCCAAACGTTTGTGCAAGACTTTTTTTGTGTGTTGATGATTTCCTATAAAAAAAAATCATATGTGGATTAAGGAAGAAGAGATAGATTTATAGGTTTTTGGATGAAGAGATGAATGGTTAACATTAATTCACTTATTTTAGCAATTGATTGCATGACCTTTTATTTATTAGATTTATTCTATTTAGGAATATGCAAGCATTAATTAATTAAATTTTTGAAAATGACATGTGGAGAGGATAATTAATTAATTATGTGTGCACAAATTTATTTAGGAATGATTAGTTATAAATTATTAATTAATTATGAAGTGATGGTAGTAGATAAAGATGGGAATTAATTAATTAATAAAAAATTAACTAACTAATTGAAATGTGAAGATATGGTGTAATAAATTAATTAATCAATGTGGTGATGTTAGAGTAAATGATCTAGGATTAATTAATGTGTAGAATTAATTATAGAATATGGTAAAATTTATGCGTCTATATGTACAAAAAAACTACACAAAATGCAATACCATAATTACAAAAATTTGTTAATTCACGGCTAACATATCAAGACAACTCATGGGGAAGGGGGAGGGCTATGAAGAAAGATACCAAAGAGGTTACCACAAAGAGGTGGCAGGGGTAGGGGTTAGAAGAAAAGAGAAAACACTACCTATTATTGGTGCAAGAAAACAAGCTATTATGCAAATGATTGTAAAGAAGAAAAATTAACAATTGGTGGGTTTTCTAGTGATAAAACACACAACTCATTTAATTGTTCCAAGAATACATAATTTTATAAAAAATCGGTTGACACCTATTAACAAATTCAAGGAGTTATCCAAACCTAATGCACCTAGAGGTGTCAAAGCTATGAGTTATAGAGACCCCAATTAGAAGAAACACCTTTTGATCTAGCCCCGGTATATGACACCTTGAGATCTCAATTAGGCACATTGAAAAACATGGAAGTTAAATTCATGGGAATAAAAAAGACAATTGATTTTGAAGTAATGGAAATGCAGCATAAAAAAACAACATGCTATCACATTTCACTAAACTTGGAGTGGTTTGTAGATTGTAATAGAGTATTTGATTGTAATCATAAGCAAATCACATTTCAAAGAAATAGAAAGATTGTACGCTTACCATTGGGAACTAGGATGAAGGATGAATAAGTATAAAATATGCATAAAAATGATGATAAGGAAGAAAGTGATGACTATAGTATTAGAGGGATATACACAATTAAGAGAATCCCAAGAGCGGACATTTGAGGAAGAAATCATAGTAGATATGGGGAACCAAGTACTGATTTTGGAGAAGCTTCAAAACCTTGGTTGTTTATGATCAAATAGTGATGGAATAATCTGAGACTAAAGGAAAAATTTTAATATGATCAAATGGGTGAAATTTAAAGTAGGTGTAGCAACGTAGAAGATTTGCTACTAGATAAGGGAGGGAGGGAAAGACTAGGAGAAAGAAGAAATAAGTCCTAGAAACCTAGCATGTACAAGTAGAGAATGATGAGTCACCAAAGAAAGGAGAAGGTCAATCACAAGGCATTTCACAAGATTATCTCAAGGATATGATAATATTTTGGGCACGAGAATAATGTTGATGAGAAATGAGTAAATCCAACCTACACATGAACCATAAAGCTCACAACAACATGACATAGATTCAATATGTAACTTACAATTTAGGTTGTCTAACATGTCATAAGGATCTATCCTAGACATTAGAATGGATCATAAAGCAATAAGATGACGTTGAATCACCCATTATTTCCCTAAATAAGCCATAAAAGGAGATAATACCATAAATAAAGAGAGAACCACATGAAATATAATAACTAATGGTTATTACATAAGGATATGGGGAAGAGGCATAAGAGACTTTATAAGGTGAGGAAAAGTAGAAGATAAGATATAGTTGAAAGAGAGGTAAAATAGAATAATAGCAAAGGTAGAGTGAAGAATGTAATAATTGAATGCAAGAATGATACGAAATAGAGAGATAAGATATATATGAATGTAATAAATCAAGGAATATATGAAATAAATTGTATATGATCTTGAAGGAAACATATATATGATCCTATCATATAGTGTCTATTGTTGTATGAGAGTATTTTTCATCCACTCTATTATTATCTACATAAACTCTTCTTCTTGATTGTGTCACACTAAAATATATCATTAAACATAACCCAAACCAATCTCTAGTAATACTTTTATTTCAACAACCACATCACCATTTCTCATTTACCTATGTTGGGGGCAACCTTTTACCTAGATATTCATCTCCAAGGTCCATAAGCTTGCCGTGCTTATCATTTAGGATGTTTTGCATTCTTGTTTGACTATGCATTTATTACAATTATTTATTTGCATTATTTACATGCTTAACTTAGGTTTACATTTCATGTATTGGTTTTCCCTTTCCTCCAATTCCTTGCATCTAATTGATGCAACCAATTGAAAGGGGCATAACCTTTTATTAACACTCCCATGTTGAAATTTGAGACAACTAAAAGTGCCTACATAAACTCATTATCATGATCAAACAAATCATTATCAAATAACACATTATGTGACAATACCCAAGATGTCATGCCATCCCATGCTCACCAAGTCAAGTGAAGCAGTACCAATTTCTATATAAATAAAAAAATTATAAACTCTTCTCTCTCCTCCCTTTAACGATCGATAATTAAATTCATTTTGTATTTATGATTAGTGTTACCTGCATGAATAAAATACTCTTTGTACATTTTTCTCTATTTTTCAAGCTCTCATTGAGGACACGTGGTTAAGAATGGACTTACATGAGGAGATCTAAAGGGGTCCATTACTTTATATCTCAAAATCCTTTTTATTTAAATATGTGTTTTGCATGCATGTTTGTTAGAGCTACTTACATTGAGATACATGATCAATCTAGAATTTACACAAATCTCAAAGTTGGACAAAATGTAAAGATGATTTTTTTTCATTTAACATCATTTGTGTAACATTGTCTTGGAATCTAAAAATAACATGAATAAATGCACTTAGTTAATTCCAATGGCTTAAAGATGGGTGTATAATTTTTTTATCATAACATTTAAAGAACAAATTTAGGTTTGTAAGTCCCACAAATCAACCAAGAGGTGGATCTAGCCCCTGAGACTTCAAAATATAAATTCAAATTTTAGTTGATGCTCACCTATTCTTCTCTTGCCCTTAGCCAACTTGGTACATGTTTACACAAATTTATTGTTATGTTCTTGTATTTAAAGGCACTCAATTGTATTGATTCATTATCCAATCATTCCAAGATTACATATCATTCGCAAAAGGCATTCTAAGAACATTTCAATTGGTGCAGCAAACAAATCAAAATCTACATATTCATTTGGAGCATCTAAGTTTTTGAAGATTTATGTCCTCAACCATTTCCACAACCATAAAACTAGTCTTATCAAGGGGGTCAGCCTAGGAGAAGACAACCCTTAGGATCCAACAATTTATCTTTGGTGTTTATTAACATTGTCAATCCTTAACACTCAAGGATGCAAGGTGGGTTAAAAACCAAGTGTGCATTATACCAAATCAAATTTGTGGTTAGAGATTGAATATGTACATGCAAAACTAACCCAAACCAATCACAAAACAAGAATGCACACTATATGCCAAATCACATTTGTGGTTAGAATTTGAATTTGCACATGCAGAATATGCCCAAACCCACAAATACAACCCTTCATAATTGACCAACTATTATAGTCTTGAAGCAAAGTGTAGACATGCAAAAATGCCTAACACGTATCACACATCCCCAATCTTGCATTTTGCATCATTTCATCATTATTCATCATTAACATTGCATTTTCATCATTCTCATCTCCGATCTTGCATAATTCATCATTTTCATCACTTTCGTCACTAATTCCCCCTTTAACATCATTGTTCATCATTAATTATCCTAATTTCCTCTATTAATTAAATAATTTTTAATTATTTAATTAATTCATCATCTTTCACTAATTTCCCCTTCATCACCCCTAATTAAATAATTTTTATTATTTAATTAGCAAAATCTAATTTTCTTCTAATGTCTCATAATTTCCCTTCCAATTGCATGGAATATTTTTTTTTTAAATGGAATATTCTAATCCTCTATAATTAAATAATTTGGAATTATTTAATTAATCTAATTTCCCTCTCAATGGCATATTCCCATGGAATATTCTTTTTCAAAAATATCCTAACCAAACTCAACCTTCTCATTCATCCTCAACCCTTCATTTTTCTTAATCATATCTCCATCCTTCATTCTGAAATATCTTAACCAATTTCCTAAAATTGTGGAGATATTTTGAGTTCAAATTAATCTTGACCCTTGATCCTCCTTGATTTAATCTCATCCATTGATCTCAAGATCAATTCTCCATCGTTAATCTAAATTTTGAAAATCTATAAAATAATCCTCTTTCCTCCATTATCATCACCTAGAATCATTTGAGCTAGGGGAGAGGGGCCTATAGTGGAGTGGGCTCTAATAGTGGGGATAGAAGTAGTCCTTAGTGGGCCCCATAGTGGAGCACCTTAATATCCAATGCAAAACACTTTTTATCCATAAAGTACATAAATTGACAAATCATGTGATGCCACATTAGCGCACCAATAAAACATGACTTAGTGCACCACTATTGGTCTCACTTTTTGTTTGGGCCTTTTTGGATACCTCAACAAAAAGCATGTTGATGTGGCATCATATTTGATGATGTGGCCCTAAAACAAAATATAAAAGCATGTGAGTTGCCAAATAAACTGTTGTACAAAATTGGAAGTGATTTGAAATTTTCACATAGGATTTTGAGAAACGTGAAGTTAGGGTGCTCCACTATGGGACCCTCTCCCCTAATTCATGTCATTTGAGCATTTGAGTAATCATCTCTTTTTCCATCATCTTATCTAGGTCATTTGAAGCTTTTGCAATCATGGGAGCCAATGATTGAGCAATCCAACACACCATCAACCAATTTCTAAATGGAATGCTAGGTTTGCACAAGTTGTTTTCATGTTTTGAATTGAATTTTCATAGCTAATTACTAATTTCTAACTTGTTTGCATTCAATTTCATTTGTAAGTGGGATTTGATCAATCTTTTGATATGGGTATTTGTGAATTCTAACCCTAATTGAATAATTCATGCTTCATTTCTATTTTCCACTAACCCCACTTCACACAAAGTACGAACAAAGATCAATCACTTTCAATCCCAAGACATACATATTCCATTGCATTAGCAAATTTATTTAACACCATCATTCCTGAGCTAAAAGACAATATTTGTTGAATTTAATTTACAAATTAGCATTTAATATTTTAATTATCACTCCCACAACTTGTAATTAATTAATTTAAGTTGGTTTATGACTAAATGTACACATCAATAGATTAACCTAGATTAAGCTTAGGGGAAAATAGATTATTTTCCTTTGCATACCATCATTTATTTCTTTTAAATTAATAAATATAATTGTCAAACAACATACTCCACAAACAAATTTTGAAAAATAAATTTCAATCTCTTAACAATAGTAAACAAAAATTTAAGAAGATATATAAAGAACATCAGATGTAAACAACAATTGAAGATCCTAGACTAGATGTCCGTCACTTTTCAATATAATTTAGACCCTAAAAAGGACTCCATCTTAATAGTTTTCTTTGTAATTGATTGTATTATTTTTTCCAACCTCTTGGTTATTGCTATTAGGTTGCATGCATCTCATTGAACTTGGAAAACAACCCAAACCATAAGATCAAGAGGCGTACTAAAAGACCACTTATAATATTGGCATTTCACAACCTAAACCATAGAACAAGAACTTACTGGAAGACCATTTATAAGACCCAAAATTCTTGTCATTAGAGGCTTATGAAAAGAGAGTTATAGGGCAAACATTTGATTCCTACAAAGACTTCCACAAATATCATTTGCATTCGCTTCTTTTCAAACTATGGAGTGAGATAGGCTTTTTTTTTAATAGATAAAATGAGTGTATGATATAAAGCGGGGAGAAAAGAAGGAAACTAATTTGGATCCTAAAACTAAAGCATACAAATTGAGATAGCAATCGTCACATTGGATATTTCTGTCTTAACTTGTCTCATCTTTATACCTTCGATTGCATACCTAGGCACTCTCTTTTCTCGCAATTGGTTTGGGGGTTGTCACTTGTTACTTTATTCTTGTTAAAGAAATTTGAATGATTTTTTCGCTCCCTTATAACATGAATCTATCTTTTAGCTCAAGATAACCTAAAATCCAAAGCATAAGCTCACTTATTTTAATGGTAAGGAGGTAATTAGGGTTCCAATTGAAGGTTTACTTCATGTAATTGAGGTAACAAAAAAATTAAGAGATTTTGAGAGGTTATCATTTTCATTTTCATTGAAAATAATATTTAAAGACTTTTCTTCTTTTTTCATGAATGTTGTGTCTTCTTACAACTCCTTCAAATTACCTTAGTTGCCTGAATTATTAAATTCTTTTAATTAAAAACTTTCTCTTTCTTTTTCTATCCAAACCAAGAGTCCAACTCTGATAAATGTCACCTTCCTTACTAAGGAACCCCTATAACCTTTCTATTATAATTTATTTGACCAATTTCATATATCCTTATATTTACCTTATTTACTAAACCTAACAATTCTTTCAACCTAGCAGAAGACAAGCTTCTCATTGTTATTGATCTGACATCACCAGTTATAGAGATCAATTTTTACTCCATACTTACACTTCATCTGCTGTAGATTTTTGTGGAATAAATTTTCCCCCAGTAGGTCGAATCCTTCGTGGTTCGGGCCTAGAAGTTGTCTTAATAACTTTCTTTAATTATAAGGCATAGTCTCAATAGATATATTCAGCAATTGATTCTCTTATATTCTCTAAGGAATAATGGAATGCATCAAGTAGCTGCGTCTCACAAAGTTCCAGTCTTATATGATGCTTCGAGAGCTCTCACTCTTCAACATTGAAAGAACTACCCAAGTAATTGTAACACATATCACCATCTTATGATCAATTATAGTCACAACCGAGACCTCAAGGATTCTTACCTTAAGCTCGCAATCATTAGATTCTATTTATTTTTTATTCAAAATATGCGCTTCCAATTCTTGTGCTCAAAATATCAGGGATTTCGTTTGGATGTATACTCGATGCCTTCGGTAATAGTCGTTTGGATGTCTACTTATGCCTTCTGTGTAGTCATTTGGATGTAAACCAAATCATTAGGGAGTACATTCTTAAACAGCGTCCCCCTGCATGCTCACATTGGTTGGTGAAATTCAAATTTCTCTCTTTTTATTAACCAATTTATTCCACATCCATGTCGTATTTTGCTAAAAATATTCTTATAAAGTTGGCTTAGACATCAGAATGACTATTCATTTCTGTGTTCATTGTTGAAACTATGAACCCTATTTTATCACAATCTAAGTGTTTGTGATGTAGAGACAAGCATATCTTGTACAGATACATCTGTCCATATATTTTGCCTATTTTAAAGATCTTTAGATTCCTCAATTGACGAGGACAAATCTATTCAAAATTCACCAATATCAACAATTGAGATATGAACCATATTATTTCCTTTGGCCTACGTGAATGAAAGATATGGCAGTTGCAGGCAGTTATCATAAATTGAATGGGTTTTTTTTTAAGTATGCTATTTGAGTTAAAAAATAATTTGGAATGTTGAACTGCTTTACCTAATCAGAACAAGGAGCCACATGTAATTTTTGTGGTGTAATTCATCTCTAGTGCAACATTGTTTTTTTGGCGATTCATCTCTAGTACAACATTGTTTTTTTGGTGGTGTAATTCATCTCTAGTGCAACATTGTTTTTTTTAGTGCTTATACATTGTTTTGTATTGCTGAAGCTGAGCACTGAACTGCTACACCCTAGCCAAAAACTAATGTTTGCCACAGAAGATAAAAAGATAAGATTGCCAAAGATCCTTGTATATAGGAGCAGCAAAAATAAAGTTGGGCTCTTATTTCTCAAGTCCATGATGACCTTGTCAAACCCTTAAAAGAGAGTCACTGGGTAAGATTGTTAAATATGGCGGTACGGGTAATAATAACCAAACATTATACTTCCTCCAAGCCGAATTGATTCCTGATCATCCTGAAAATTATATAATTTAGTTTGAAGATTTTCAATTGCTATTATAAGGGCCACTTGAATTCCTTCCATCATGTATGGCATGAGATTTTTAGTTGGGAGCATATATGCATGTGAAGTAAGCATAACTTGCAGTGCGTAAAGTGTAGCAATAGTTCTGTATATTGATGACATTAGCCACAAACAGTGTTTTAGGATTTATTCAAAAGAATAAAGTTGTAGTGTTGATCATAATGATTATTACTAAATTTAAAAGGTTATAGTGTTGATCATCAAGATCATTGTTAAATCTAAAAAATTGTTGTGTTGATTGAAAAAATCATTGGTAAATCTAAAATGTTATAACAGGGAAGAGGACCCAGTAGTTGAACACCCTAACTTCACACCCCTTGAAATCATATGTAACAATTTTGAGTTATCAATTTTATAGATACTTACTTGGCAAGGCTCCTAGTTAACTAAGGTTTCAAGACCACATCATCAAATAGGATGCCACATAAGCATGTTTTTATGAAAATGTACAAAAATACCAAAAAAAAAGGGTACACTAATGGTCATACATTAAATCATGTTTTGTTTGTGCATTAATATGGCAACACATGATTTGTTGCTTTTTAGATCTAAAGAATTCATTTCATTGAATTAGAGTACTCACAATCAACTTTGAAGTCATAACTACCAGTGCTCTACTATTAAAAATATTGGAATTAATCAACAAAAACTATCACAGCTATTGAAGCATCCTCAACTACTGGGCCTCTACCCTGATATATAGGTTGGAAGAACCTTTCTTTCTACGTTAAATTTTATATTAAAGCAAGCAGCATTCATATTAGCTTGTACCTAAAGGAAATAAAATTGTGATTCTGAAAAAAGATAAGCCACGAGGTGAAATAGTATAACAAAGACGAGCTTTTGCAAAGATTACAAGGCTTGTCTTAATATAATATAGAACGAAGAATAATTTTTGTGTGCTAGCATTTTTTTAGAAAAGTTTGCAAAATGGCAAATAACCATTAAGTTCTAGCAGCTATGGAGAATGGCTTTCATTAGATGAAGAACATTTTTCTATTGCCAAAACTCGCCTCCATTGTTGATGCTCTCTACATGAAATCACATCTATCAATGTACATTCATTGAAAATGTAAAAATGCGACCACATCAAAAGAAGCTTTGAATGCAATCACCACAATCTTTGAGCACAAGAATGATGCAAGGGCACGCATGCTCTGAGATCATTTATACAATCTAAGAATTCACAAATCAATAATTGAGCACCTCTCAAAGCTCAATGATATTTTTAAGAAACTCATTAGTACACATGAGACTATTGCTAACAAAGCTTGCATCTCTGTAACTCTTAGCAGTTTGCTAAAGTCATTTGAGATTTTCAAGGCTACACTCATTGAATGAAAAATTGGCAACCTTGAAATTCAATCATTTGGAGAGTCTATCATCACAACATTAAATGCTTTATTAAGATGAAATTGAAGGAGTAAATGTCTTCACTTCTAAGTTCAAGGGTAAAAAGTCTCAATAGCAGAGGCGACCCATTGTGGAATACATTGAGTAAAAGAAAGAAATGGTCTGTTATTGCAATCGTCTTGGTCTTTCTTAGTGCCAATACTTCAAGAAGGATATGAACAAAGGCAAACAAGGAAGTGTGATGGTTGATGCGATAAGGAAGTGTGATGGTTGATGCGATATTGAAGATAATATTGAATGTCACAAGTTGAATCAATAGAAGAAAGAAAGGAAATTGATGAACCAAATTCAAGATGCACAATGTCCACTCCACAATCTAATATTCCTCTAAAGAGATTAAAAGAAGCAAGGAAAATGCCAAATAGATTGCAGAACTATGAGGACAATTAGGCATTGATGACAATTGTTCTAAATGCTCATGAACCAAGCACTTTTAAGGAAGCATTAAAAGAAGAAATATGGCAAACTGATGTGAATCAGGAGATGGATTCAATTCATCATTGCCAAAAACAGAAGTTGGTATCTTTTCCTGCTGGTAAAGAAGGCATTAATTGTAAGAGAATGTCCAAAACAAAGCTTAAATCTTATGGCTCAATTGACAAGCACAATGCAAGACTGACTGCTATAAGGAACAAACATAAGTGACGTGTTGAATATATCCAAGAATCTAATATTTCTCCTCACTTGTGCAAAAGATATTTAAGTTTCACCCTCTTGTTTTATATGATGAAATAAAGTTTGGGGGAAGTGTTGTAAACATAAACTCTGTTTCATCACAATCTCTAAACATCTATTATATAGACACATGTCTATCACAGACACATTTATCCATATATTTTGCCTATTTAGAAGATCTTTGGATCTCTCAATTGATAAAGAAGAAATCTATTCAACAAAGGGTTCCTGCAATTCTTTTCTTGTAAGGTGCATCAACACTAAATGAAAGCTGTAGATAATGCTACCTCAAAGGAAGTAAATTTGATAATTGCAAAAACTATAGGTAAGACAAAGCATTAACATGGTGTGGCAAAAGTGAAGATGGAAATCAATTACCCAGGTTTTATACAAGAAAATCTTGCCAAATCAAATATTTGTAAAAAGAGCCCCTCGAACAGGTAACACCGCACCAGTAGTTCTGAAAGATACAGCAAGGCACAAGGGACCACCGCCACATCAACCCAACCATTATTCATCAGAAACCCTCCCCCTCAAAGTAAAATAGGTTCACTGGACATTTTGGAGCAACTCCAAAGCATCAAGGTAAGTGACTTTTGAAATCACACAGAAGGCATCACTCCCCTCTTATACATTAGCATCAGAAAACCAGACATGACAAGCAGAGAGTTACATCAATTGTTGTAAGCTAAAAATTAAAAATCCAGCTGACCATGAATTTTGAAGTTTATAATTTAATAATTTATCCTTCCATGGGGAAATATTAATCCCTGAGATGTGCAGACATCAACAATTGAAAGGATTTGCTGAATTCAGCCTATTGAGTTGGCTTACACACTGTAAGATCTGTCCATCTCTCTCCTTGTTGCATACAGCACCAGGTCCCTACAATTCTGTTCTTTGCTAATGCATGTCAACCCTAAATGAAAAGTTAAAAAATGCTAACTCAAAGCATGTCAAATTTGAGAACTGCATTTCAAAGTCATTTTTAACTGCAAAGACTTCAGGTAAGACAAGTGATCATTTACAGCACAGAAGCATTCTATTCATACGGCATACCAATGGTGTCAATGGAATGCAATCACCGGGTTTAAAATAGCAAAAACTCCACAAATAATATTCTTAAAAATATTAAATAGAAACCTGAATAGTTGCCACAGTAGTTCTAAAAGCTAGGGCACATAGAAACCATTGCCAGTTCTACTATTAATATTTTGAAATCACAAACTCTCCTAAATCTTGTTGCATGTTCTCTCGGTTCAAAGCTCAAATTGGTCTTAAGGGAATTTTCAATTTTACATTAACTCCAATACATTCAAGGTGAATGATTTTTACAAGCACCATTGGAATATGATTAGACATGGCAGAAAATGGTTGCATTCAACCTGATGGATTATGTAGCTCTTGTCTACCAATGGTGTAAATTGAATGCAATCACCAGGTTTAAAACAGTAAAAACTCCACAAAAAAATATTCTTAAAAAATACTAAATAGAAACTTGAATAGTTAACAAACCACGGTAGTTCTAAAAGCTAGAGCGCATTAAAAGCATTGCCAGTTCTACTTGTAACATTTTGCAATCACAAACTCTCCTAAATCTTGTTGCATGTTCTCTCGGTTCAATGCTCAAATTGGTCTAAGGGAATTTTACATTAACTCCAAAACATTCAAGGTGAATGATTTTTACAAGCACCATTGAGAAAATGATTCAACATTCAGGCAGATCTTAAGTACTCAGGATATAAAAACCATTTCGATTAGCAGGAAGGATTTGAGGCTGACCCATAAATTTTGACTATTATCTGTGCTCTCTGTATTCATCAATAGGTTTCTACTCTCTTTTTCCTGTTGTTAAAGATGCAAAAACTTGCAGGAAAACATAGAAGACAGATATGCATCAACAATTAAAAGCCTAATCTTGAAGAATCAAGGAAGGAAGAAAGACATCAAACAATATCCTAAAAGTTTAGTTCAGTTAAAAACATTAGCATACCCCACAAGCCTCTTTGTTGATTGCCCCCATGTAACTTAGATCTGGATGTACTAAACAGGCATGTATACAGGTATCAGCAGTATGAGTATATTGATGTTTTCAGCAAGGCTTAAATACAAATATTGCATATTTTACTTCCATTCCAAAACACAATATGTTCCGTTGGATTTGTTATTAACACCGCTTCAATTTCATTCTTTCTTAACTTCCCTTACATATTGTAATACAAGAACAAACTCAGCAAATTCATGCACTACTTCTTTTCAGTTGATATAACCATCAGACCAATACAAAAGCACTAGAACAACCAAATCCCAAAACCTGATAAATGCATTCCACCAGAAACCAAGAAACATTGCCGTCCTACACACCACTTAGAGTTACCACTAAAGTCAAAATCAATAATATGCATTTCGAATACGAAAGCCGAATGGAATGTAGAGTGCTCAATTATAACGCAGTTTTAACATTTTTTTTTATTTATTGAGAAACTGGATCGAACTAAAAGCACCACAAATGAGCATCCATTCCTAGTAAACAAAAAACCCTCCTCTAAATTTTCCCTAAAGGAGATCTCGAAGAAGTCTCAAAACATTGGCAATGAGAAATTGTTTAGCTATGGAAATCTAAAATCACTAAAAACCCCAAATCGTTTTCCATTACAGGTAAGTCGCCATATTCCAATTTAAAATTATATTCTTTATCCAGAACATTAAAACTACAATACTAAAAGTTCGCATTTATCATAGGAAATTACTGTCCAATTTCTGATTTCTTCTTATGCCACAGCCTATCCAAAGCACTGTCAGCCTCTCCCTGAGAACACACAAGAAAGCACAGTTGCAAATGACAATTGGCAATTGCTCAACCATCACAGGAAACAAGCTAAAAAGAAAGAAAATCATGTCATCACGAGTATGCAACATTTAACTATCCGAAGATGAACGAAAAAAGACAATTTTTACAGTGGAAAACATTACTCCAATAGTGTATAACCCTAAAATGTTAAATTTTATCCAAGGTACAATCGGCGTGGGGCTGAGAATTTGCACCGCCATAAAGTGATCAAGATTTTATAAACCAAATGAAAAAACCCACCCAATGAAATTAATTAGCATAAACAGCTGCCTACAGAAAAACATCGAGTCAATTAGAATGTAAGTGGTACAAACCTGTTGCCGAACAAATCCGCAAAGAGCAAATGTTGTGAACTGGCCCGTGTATATGCCATTTTCGTCCAGATGTCCAACGTTAATTTGAACGGAAGCATGGTCCTTTGATGTTATCAATCGGTTCGTTGCAGAGCTGTTATATACCAAACAAATGTGCCCACCGGTTCAATTCTCCCCGCGTCACATAATTTAATGGTTGTCATCAGGCAAAGGCTGATTTTAAATATGAAAGAAAATAAAAACTTACCATTTTCTGGGGATGTAAAGATCGACGTTCTGTCCTTCTTCGTTCTGCATGATGCCTCCACTCGCACAGATTACCTCAACCCCCACAACTAAGCTTCCAGAGTTCTGGAGCGGTTTAGGGTTTCAAATATAAAAGAGCTCAGAGATTTTAGGGTTTCATAGGTGGAAAGTTCGAACCCTGACTCTCAACCTAAGGTAGAATCCGGGTTTATTAATCCTAAGAGACCGGATGTTGTTCTCTTCGGGTGAAATGTTCACATCCTTGGCCTAATTTATTTTTTTTACATTTCAACTTCTTTTGCCACATTAAAAAAATAGATATGTAGTTGGGATTTAGTTCAATATTGTAAGTGCGGTCTTCACCTACATTATTCAATTTCAAATTTAAATATAGTCTTAAGTTAACTCAATTTTAAGTAGTCGCTATTTTCTAAAACGATCAAATTATGTGTATAGGAATTGTACGGAAGGATAATATTCCTAAGTTATTTTCCTCATCCATTATTAAGAAAACCCCTCACATGTATCTATCAAAAGGACTAAGTAAGAGTCATTATTTAGTCTTTTGCATCAACTACTTTAGTCCTTGCATTAATAAATGTTAAAAACCCTAATTCTTACATTAGGTCACTCCATATTAAGTCTCAAGCATTTAAAATCATTAGAATCAAATCATTGTTAGCTATTTAGATGTTTGTTTCATTTTATGATTAATGTGTCTTTCAAATTTTATCAACATCATTAACATGGTCAAAGGGGTTTATCTAAGGCACAAGGGGGGAGTTAGTGCACTTCCATACCCTAGCTTAGTAAGCTCTAACAATATTCTTCAAAATTATCAATTGTTCTACATGCGGGTGCACATATAAGTGAGACTTTATTACAAGTATCAGATATTTGAAGACCCCAAGTTTAGGGCCACACAATAAGGTCAAAATCATAAATATTGGATTGGAACTGTAAGTGTGGATTTGACCCAAGGTTGTGCATGATTTCATATCTCACAAAGTATAATTGTATTAATCTATCCATCTCAAATCTAATTTTAGTTATCAAGTTACAATCCTCTATTATAATCAAATCAATTGATCCTCTTCTCCAACATCGAGGTTAAAATTTGTACATTCTAATTTATTTATTATATTTACTTGCATTTTATTGTCATTATCACATGTGTGTTCTAGGTCCCATTTGTTATCTTTACTAGCTCAAGTCCTAGTGTACATCTATCATTTTGTCCCCTTTGCGTGTTTAACCCTTTTTTATTTAATATTTGTTTTATCTTAACCCATAGTCCCAAGTGTCTTTCCTCTTTGCATGACTCCCTTACCCCTTCACCTTGGCACCTTTTTATCCCTTTATCAAACTATTTAATGAAATCATACATCCTAATTCTAATACAACAACCACCTCCAAGCTCCTAAAATCTCAACCATCAAATCTATTCAAGCTTAGTGACCACCATCCCTAGATGGAAAACCTTTCTCCTAAGTGGTCCTAGAAAATTGTGTCATTTTGAGCCTTAGGACTTCTCCTCGGTGGTGGGTGAATGACATAATTACATGAAATTTAGTATGCAAGCTCAAAATGGAATCTTGATTTTAGCTTCAATGGTCACTAAGTCAATTTCTAGGTGTATTTTTCTTAATTTATAATTTCCTTGTTCCTATAGTGTATTTTTTAATCAATTTGACACTTATTTTGTAGTTTTACTCCATGTTGTGTTCTCTATCATGATAGGTTTCCATACTAGAAAATAATTAGAGTATTAGATCCTAAAAAGTCCTTGAAAGTTTAGAGCCATTTGGACATGTTGGGCTTCTCTTCACTATTGGGCTTCTCCTCCTTGTTGGGTTTTTCTTCCTTGTTGGGTTTTTCTTCCTTGTTGGGTGCACCACCCCCTCATATGCAAGTTCAAACTCCAAATCTCATAAATTTTGGTTCACATCCTCTTGAGATGATTTTCAACCCAACCTTGTTGTATACTAGTCCAAAAATGTACATTGATTTCAACTTATTTGTCATTTTGGTGTTTTGAACTAGTTTGTATATTTTCTTGTTTTTGTCACACTTACAATAACATTTGGACCATAAATTAGACTCCACCTCTATTTATTGGTTTTTAAATTGTTAAATAATCAAATGAACACATAAAACTAAAATAAACAAATGTCACACATTCATTATTTTAAAAAGAAGCATTTTTAAGTTCTTTTAGGTATGTATTTACTTTTTGTTACCTTACTTCTATATCAAAACTAATCAATTACATGTTCCCAAGCTCTTCTCTCTTATATGTTGTAATTTGATTACTATTAATTATTTTTGTTTGTTTACCTAGATCATTAGGAAAGGAGTACTTTATTCATTTTTAGTTCCTTTAGGCATATAAAAATTTAAAATATTAGACCCAACCCAAATT
Source organism: Sequoia sempervirens (assembly GCA_007258455.2). Lineage (NCBI taxonomy): Eukaryota > Viridiplantae > Streptophyta > Pinopsida > Cupressales > Cupressaceae > Sequoia > Sequoia sempervirens. The sequence goes on along the minus strand of VDFB02256132.1, from coordinate 98,845,808 downwards.
GTGTTATCCTTATTTATCTCTAGAAGGCATAAGGTAAAGGAGATTACTTGTCATTTATTTAGGATCTTAGATTTAATTTAAAATGTGTTTTTTGTTTTTTTGTGGTTAGAGGATGAAAGGTAAAGGGTGTTACTTTTTTATAGACAAATAGATATTTAAGATCTAGTTTGCCTTAGTTTAATGAGAATTGTAGAATATTATATAGAATGTTGATATAAATTAATTAAAGGAGTGTAAAATTTAAAATAAGGATGGAAATGGTGTTACTCTTGCTTCGAGTTAAAGAATAAATGAAAGGAAAATAAAATAATGTAACATACAAGAATATTATACCTTTTATGTTTTGGTTTGATTACTCCAAGTGATGACATGTTGATGTTGTGGTGATGTGTTGGGTTGTTCAGAAGGACTCCTCAATGCAACAATCTATATATATATATATATATATACACGTACGTACGTACGTACGTACATACATACATATATATGTCAAAATTCTCATTTATGGAAATACTTGAGGATGGCTTGGGTTTATAGATTTGAGATAGGTGAGATGGAGGGCTAGGATTTGAACTTGGATTAGATAGTGAAAATCAATTAGTTTTATGTGGAGGAATGAGAATATTACTAGTGACAATTTAGGAGAGATGTAAATGGATAAGACATGGATTAAGAAAAATGGAGGATTAATATTATCTTGATTTGAATTATGGGTAGAGGTTGAATCCTCTCACACATGTGCAAGAAGAATCATATGATTGTGTCAAGTGATTTATCTAACACATGTGTAAGAATCACATGTGGATGTGTGATTTAAAAAATTAGAGTTCTCACACATGTGTGAGAATCACTTGTGCGAAATGGATGATGTAGATTTTCTTGAGGTAAGGAAAGGATTGGTAGGAATAGGATTAGTAAAGGTACTATAAATAGCCTCTATTTTAATATTTATATTGGATGAAGTTGTCTGGAATCATCAAAATTTCATTAGCATCATTCAATTTCTTGTTATGAGATGTGTATTCAATGCCTTTAGATACATGATTTATATATACAAGTATTATTTCAATAATGCCTTATTCATGAAGGTCAAACCCATTTCTATTGTAGCCCATGATTTGACTAATTACTCTAACAATAAGATATTTTTTTCCTTCGAAACAAGATTGGATTCCATCTTTAGATAGCTAGAACTTTTTATAACTTTCAATTTTCTCGTCTATGACAAGGCCATATTGAATGAAGGTGGTTGGACCAAGCTGAGAGGATGTTTTTGGTTTTTCATTATTCATGGTTGTGATATCTTGAGTAGTAATGTTTTCAATGTGATCAATCATGACTTGGATATTCTCATAATCAATATGATCATCATTTACAACATGATTTTCAATATTCATGATAATCATGATATTTTTTTTTCTTTAAAGAGGGCTACAATATCCTTATGAGAAGGGGGAGTTGTTTGATGGTGGAGAGGGTAGGTTTTGGTTTCTTGATCTTGTGAGTTCTTTATAGGATGGATGAAGGTGGAACTTAAGTGTTTTGATCTTATGAGTTTGTGATAGTATGGGTGGAGTTGGTTTGAGGGTTTTGATCTTGTGAATTTGTGATTAGATAGATGGGGTTGATTTGAGAGTTTTGGCCTTGATGCGGGGGTGGATGAGATTGATCGTGCTTTGGAATGTTTTCTCAACATAACTCCAATTTATTTTTTCATAAGTTAGGTGTTGACTGTTTGGCTTTAATATCCCCATTATTGATTAGCTCTTTGATATACTCCTTGATTCTTACACATGGATTAGTTGTATTCCTTTTACTCTTGAAGGGTTTATGGACTTTATGGATTTTGGATATTTTTGAATTTTATTCATTTTTCCCACATAGGTTAACTTGTAGGGATGAAAATTACAAGGGAACCATGGGAATCCTTAATATTTTTTGGATTGATGACTTAATTACCAATAACATGTATGTATGATAGAACTTGATTATGGATGGGAATGGAACTAGGAGGATCTTGGACAATCTAACTAGGTCTTGCATGTGTAAATGTATTGCCACCTGTTACACCCCAATTGTGAAGTTACTATTTACTATTACTACATAAGGTAAATATGAATGTAATGTGAATTCTATAGATAAATAAATTATGCTTGTACCTTGTTATCAATATGAATGTTATCTCATTTGATGTTGTCTAATTTGATATTACCAAGCAATTGATGTTATTCATGGTGGAATACTGCATATATGTGAATGAAAGGTTATTGAATTATTATTATTCTAACTTTGGAAATGCTTATATATACTACATATGTTGTGAACATTTTACTGTCATGAGCATGTGTTAGTGGATGCAGGTATGTGTTCCATTCCTCCAAGCGGAGGGGAAGTATCACTCAAGAGAAGATCTTGGTCGAGTAACCAGTAAAAGTAAACTATCTAAGCATTAACACACACCACATTAGAATGATTGAGTTGAGTCAGTTTGTGGGTAGTAGATAAGTCATCCTTAGCTAATATGTCTGCATTTGAGAGTCTTGTTTACTACTACATGCATTATTGGGTGATGTTTAACTTTTTGAGTTGTTGAGATTTTTCTTATACTATTACAATTATATTGACAAGTGGGATGTATGTGGAAGTATGTATATATGCACATGCATGTCAATGGGATCTAACGACATGTATATGCATATGTATAGATGTACCACACATAAACACTTACCAATATGATGGTAATTGTGAATGGTTGTATGTGAATTAGATGTGAACATATATGTGTGTGTGTATAGTATATACATGTATCCATATGTATATGTATATCGATACATGTGTATGTTGGTGAATGGACACGCTCATATGCATGCATCGATATAGATATACCTATGCATACGTGTACATAGAGGCATATACATTTATACATATATATATATGCATACATTCAATATAATATGTTTATTATATACTATCTTGCATGTACTCATATATATATATATATATATATATATATATATATCGAATGTATGCTTACATTATTGACTTTATATCGAATGGATGCTTACATTATTGGCTTTCGATATATATATATATATATTAATGGTTATGGTTATATATATATATATATATGTATACAAATATATACAAATATATATATATATATATACATATATTATAAATACATGATGGTATTTAATATATATATATATATTTAACATAATATATATGTTATTAATTCGACTATCTCTTATTCAGTAGAAGCCGATAGATAAAGGTTGTTATAGTCGATATAGACTATGTGAATGGAGGTCGATAATAATCATTATTGACTATGTCAAATGAAGCCGATTAAATAGCTAATGAATATTTGTGTTAACCGATTATCATACTATTTGACACGCGATTTATAACATGGTATTGATATTAATAATATGTTTGACTTGGTCGACGCCAATAGTGAGACCAACCATGACTTTGTCTAATGCATTTAACTGCTCAAGTCAATTCATCCACTAAATGGATCGATGAAAACTTGTTTTCATAAAATGGAAGTTGACTAATTCTTTTGGTAGTTTAACCATGTCAAATATGAAGGAAATGATAATGGAAGTGGCGCAACCTTTGAATCTAAGTTGTTGTAGAAGTCTTTCCATTATGACAATTTGAATTATGCATATGCTGATTGAATAAATCTTCAGATTTCTATCACTAAACAAGTCGACCTATAGGTGATTATGCCAAATATTAGCTTGTGAAATCCCCACCTTTCTGATATGTTTCATGTGTTTCTTTGCATGAAGCTTGTTGTCCATTAACATGCCTAAACTGTAGGCTTTGAGGTTGCTTGATTGCTCTATAAATAGTTGAACCATTTCATTTGAGAGGGACACATTCTTCCATAAGATAATACATCTTTTGCAATTCATAATTTTGTATTTTCTAGCCATACTTTGCTTTGCATTAAGAGAGAGAAAGGAAGTGAGTTCATATAGTTTGTGAGGAGGTTATATTTTGAGAAGAGATTATATTTTGAGAGTAAGCTATCAACTTGAGAGGTAGAGTTTATAGTGACATTCTTGAGGAGTTGTTTACCAAGCTTGTTGTTGTGGAAAAGGCTGCATTGTTGCCATTTGATTTGGATAAGTGATAACAAGCATGGGGATCTCTTCTTCTTTGTTATTTTACTTTCGAATGATGTGTCTTGCATGCATGGTTGAGATGTCTTTCCCAATATATGCATTAGAGAATTTAGATTATTTTGGAAAGGAAGTTGAAGCTATTATGTTGTTTTCATAATGTGTTTTTGAGTACTCCATAGTAGATGGGTGTTTATCACAAGTATTATATACTAGGTATGATTGAACATGGAAAGCACATATGGTGCATTTAGCTAAGTTATTGGTTTAACTAGGAAAGCTAGTGTTTACTCCTATGATAGATAATCTAGTATGGGAGGGAGTTTAAGTACTTACGTGTAAGTAGGGTTAATCCAAGCATATAGGTTATCTTTGGAATGATGGACTAACCATTGAGGAAATACCTAGCTTGTGAACTTACTAGTTAAGTAGGTTAATTCCAATTAGATTATTATGGTGATAGGTTATCTGGGATGATGGACTATCCATTGTTCAGGAAATACCTATGCATAGCTTAAGATAGCCTTAAGTCAAATTGGCCCTAAGTAGTGTATGTGATAGATGACTTCATTTGAAGTACTGAATGAGAACACTTTAGCCAAAGTAGTGTGAATGTCTGAGACTCCACTATAGATTGTGTGACTATTGAGATTACATTGTTAGTTCACCGTGATCCAGTATGACATGCTAGTTCTAGATTGTGGGATTACAAGGATCTAGTTATGTAGGACACAACACTATGCTTAGTTGGTTGTCGTTATTGGTTACTCTACCAATCTCTTCATCGAAAGGAAGGGCCATCTATCAAATGATAGATGTGTGAGGGACCGCATTATGAGTCCATGGTTGGCAGAAAAGCGCCTGAGTGATGCTTCTCCTCCACAGCAGGCGACAAAAGAACCAAGATTTGAAAGGAAGGATCTTGAACCGTCTTACAACTATTTGTTCTAAAGCTCTTTGAGCTATGTATGTAATTGTATGCTTTCTTGTATTGATGTATTTTAAGAAATGAAAGGAATTCATGTTGTATTATGTTATGCATCTTGGTTGAAAGTTATCAATAAAGAAGGAATTTTTTTATTGCAATGGTTTGTTACTCAGTTTATTTACACATAAGGTGCAAATTTATAAATTTTTACTTCAATAAGGGTTAGCACGTTACACCAACAACACACTTATATTTTTCAAATGATGATGGATTGGGTTTATAGGTTTTGTGGGAATCCTTAACTTTTATCTTTCTATTTTGATGGTGATCCTTCACTAGTAGTCTTTGGATAAAATATTTCATGGATTGTTTGGGTGAGGTAGGATAAGATGATTAATAGGTTTGTATTTTTGGATTTTTTATTAGTTTTTGAAGTTTTAGATGATGTACTTACATATGAAAAGGAAGATTTAAGTGGATTTAATTGGTTTTTATAGTCTTTTCCTAGAATGGTGTTTCTCTTGCCAAGGTTGGCATGAGGATGATCCATGGACATTTTATTTTGGTTCATGGGGTAACTAGTACTAGAATACTTTTGGTTGGATGAATCTTGATTATTTGTGACTATGAATTTAAAACCTATGGAAATCCTAATCATAATTATTTTTTTAAGGGTTTCATCATCAAGATTAGCATCATTGTCTTCATGTTCAAAGGGATTGTATTCTTCTTGACCAACAAGACTATCATAAGATTTATCATCAAAATGGTTTTATATTGGTTGTGACGATGGGAGTCATCAAAATAGAATAGATTGGTAATTTTCATTTTTTGTGTTCAAGTTTGGGATTAATTCCTAGCTTGCTTAATGAACTTATCAAATCAGGGATCCATGATCCCTATTTTTGGTTAGGCTTTGGGTTTTGATTATTTGGATATGAAATTTTGGATGATTTGGATTTTTAGATGATGTGAATGGTTGAATTTGTTGGGTGACCTTCAAATTCAAGGGTGGCCCTAGGATTGAGATTGATTTTAGAGGTTAAGAATGAGTTGTGGATTAGACGATGATTGATGTCAACAATAAACCTTTGGATTAAGGTTTAGTTTATTAAGGTTTGATCTTTCAAGGATTATATTTTTAGATTTTAAGGGTGATGACCTTGAGGATGGTCTTTGGATTTGGGATATTCATCTTAGAGGATAATAGGACCTTGGATCCTAAAAGTGTCCCAAGGATTTGGATTAGTTGATAATGGATTTTAGGACGTTAAAGATAGCTTTTTGGATTTGATGGTTAGTTTTGTTCGATAATAGGACCTTATGAACAATTGTAAGATTTGGATAGTTAGTTGGATTGGATTTGGGATGACTAGGGGATCTAGATTTGTGGGATGATCAAGCTTTTAATTTTTTGATTTGGGATCTATGAATGATCTGAGGTTCTAAGGATTTTCAATTTCAAGTATTGTTGTAAGATTATGCTATTCGGGGATTAGGGTTTTGACAAGGAAATTTGGATCAAGGTGATTTGATATTTATTGCAATTGAGATGGCAAGGATTGATTGGATTTAGATTGTTTGATGGTTGGTGGATTAACATGGTTTCAAAGGGTTAATTTTAATTTGGTTTGGAAAGAGTTTGGATTTATTTTGGATTTAAAGAGTTGATTGAAAATCAACTTGAATGGAGGGGATTATATGCATTTCTATGAATGGAAGAGGCTAATCAAATTTTGGATTTGAGGTTACATTTGGAGAAATGTTGGACTTTGGATTAGGTTTATTAGGATGTGGTCTGAATTTGAGCATTGACTCAAAGGGTTTAGGAGATGAAGAACCTCTAAGGTTATGTTTGATTTAAAGGTGTCGACTACGGTTTTAAAGGATGGATTTGGGATAGTTGGATATTTATTTAGGGATCCAAGGATGACTTGGGAAGATGGGATTGAACCTTTTTTTACTAGTATTCTTCAAGGATGAGGGCATTTGTATTTAGACTAGGGTTAAAGCTTTAATAATGGGATTAATTGATGTTGTGTTTAGATCAAGGCTTTAACTATTGGGATTGATTTGGATTTGGATCAGGATTACAAGGATAGATTTAGGGATAATATGAATTATTGTTGGGCTTGAATTGGGATTTTGAGGATGGATTGAATTATTTTTGATTAATGACCTTAGCTTCAATTATTGCTTAGATATAGAATCATTTTTTTATGTGTATTATCGAGATGATGGTGTTACACCCTGTTGTTTGTTTACCACATACTATTACTTTTATGAGTAAATAAGCTTTTAATGCATGATTCTATTTGATGAAATTTAATGGATAAATGGAATGTATGAATATGCATTATGATGAGTTAATTTTTAAATGCTTTAATGTGTTTATGATATATGATGAGTATGATTTAAATGTATCAGCTGACTACGTACTTGTTGCACTAAGTTGGATGCAGGAAAGGTTTAAACCCTCTAGAGGGGGAGGGAGAGTATCACCCAGGAGAGGAAGTTGGTATGGAAACCATTGGTATGTCCATTTGAGTAGATGCACACATGCATTGCATTAGGTAGGGTAACCTTGTTGAGTAAGTGTTAATATTTGTTAAACCAAGTTGATAGCTTTATGGTTGTTAGATCTAGTAGGATGGTTGTCTTAATTGTTTTGATTGCTAAGTTAATTTGAGTTTCAATATTAAAATCCTTGAGATGAGCATAAGGTATATATTGTGTATTGAATATATATGTATGCATATATGCAATAGCACATACATATGTACGTATGTTGGTATGAGCATATGTAAACAATAATGTCTACATATACTTGTACGTAGGTACGTAATACGTATGCGAACATTCACATATACATATACATATACATGTATTGCATATATATACATATCAATAAATGGATATATTGTTATGTTTAATGATGGTTATATATATATATGTGTGTGTGTGTGTGTGTGTGTGTGTGTGTGTGTGTGTGTGTGTGTGTGTGTGTGTATGTATAATAAACTGGTTGAAATAGATATATGAATATATGTACAATATATATATATATATATATTATAATAAATAATGTATTATAATATATACATGAATGATATTATATGCATATTATTGTTATTATAAAATATGTGTTGGAAGCCATATTTTATGGCAAAGATACTAGGCATTATGATAGGTAAATGTCACGCAATGAGGTGGTGTAAACACCATGCATATGCAAATGTGGAAGCCATTTAAAGTGGTTGTTATAAACAATAAACTGCCAACCTTGGGCACATACTTTGCAAATAGATAGGAGGCATGAATGTCATGATGGAAGTAAAGTGCAAATAGAAGTTTAAAAACCATGTGCAACATATAGTAGGAAGCTTTGACCAAGTAAAAGAGCATGTGGAATAACTGACAAAGTTACGAACTTGGGTGACTAAGCAAGAGGTAAAAGTCGATTGTGTTTGGGACTATTACGTGCTAGCACATATAACTTTTTCTTACTGTTAAGAAGGTGCCAACAAATGGAAAATTTGTGCCCAATGTGCCAAATCAACTTGGAGGTAAAAGAGTTGGTTTTTAATTTGTATTTGCAACTGAAAAATTGCACAATTGCAACCCCCGGATGGCAAAGAATAAGAGAGGTGGCAATAATATTAACATTCCTTTAGCAAAAAATCTCTCCATTTGCATTATATAAGAAGAGTGGCAACTCTCTATTTTGGTTGTTCATTTTGGTAATCTTTTTGTGCATTTGTGTTATTTTGATAGCATCATATTAGTGAGTTTGAGAGTAGTATATTAGTGAGTTTGAGAGCAACATAGTTGTGAGTTTTTGAGAGCTTAGAGTACATTTACTTTAGAGTATGAAAAGGTTGATTCAAGAAGCTAAGAATAGAGGAGGCAACAGGCAGAGCTATTATGCATTAAGCAACGAGTTACAGGATATTCATTTGGAGCTATATTATTCCAGACATGCTTAAGATATTTCTATCTCTTTCTCTTTTTAATTCTAAAACTAAGTTTGAATACTGTTTGAAAGTTTTTGTGCTATCATTGTGAGCATACTATTGTTATTGGATAGGTTATGAACACTTGTGCTTTTAATTAGATTCTATATAAGCTAGATTAGGGAATATATAGAGCACGATATATGGCTACCATGATTATATAGCTTGATTATCATGGAAAAGTGAAGCTATTATAGAGAAATATGATAATATCCAATATTACAGTATTGTATATGTATTATCTGAATGAGGCATGTTGCTTGCAATGAAAGGGATTGAAATCATAACGGGATTATGTTGTTACTACTATCTATGAAATGTTATTACTCAATGAATACCTATGTTTGGTAGTTTAACCATGGGTGGAGAACTTACGTTCTTAATTGCTTATAAACCCTTGAAAGTAGGAGGTTAGTTTATTCCCTAGGGTTAGGGTATATGCTTGAATAAAAGGAAAATGTTGGACCCTAAATGTTACAAGTATGTAGCAAGGTATTCAAGTGATTGTGTCAAACCTATATGGTCTTGGAAATTACTATTAGTGTGTCATCACTTTTAAATAACCTTGCTTATGAATACATTAACCTTGGGGGTAAACCAAGAGAAGAGTTATCCATTGGTCAATAGAATTTCCAAGTCGGGTAAGGTTGGGTGAACATACAACACCGCTTCATAGAAATTGGATTTATTATATATATGAAAACTATGGCTAGAGTAGGTGTAATAGCCATTGCTTATACTTAGTTGGTTGACTGTGATCTAGGTTTGCATAACTAGTCGGTAGAGTCATGCATAGTTGGAGGGTATCCATAGTTGTATGGTCGTACTAGATATGTAGGACACAACACCAAATATTAAGATGTGTATTATTAGAGGTTTCCATACCAAATTGTTCGTCAAAGGATGGGGCCATTTTCCGACTAGGAAAATGTACAAGGGACCACTCAAGTCTGTGGTTGGAGGAAAAGTGCTTGGGTGATGCTCTCCCTCTTGCAGACAATAGCTGAGGCTTGTGAAACAGAAGAAGTGTGATCTAGATGAAGAAACCTTGACCATTGAACTCTTGTGAGTTATGAAATGTATATGTTTATGATCATGAATCAATTGATATCTATATATGAAATATGAGTTTCATTTACATGAAATTATGTAATGATATGTGAAAATTATTTATGCAATGTGCATTTATGTTATATTGAAAAGGAAAATTTTCATTTCCCTATTTTTGAAAAATTATTTAGTCATGCCACCAACCTCAATAGAGCTGATGAATGAAATGTTAGCCTAGCTTGGCAACCTTTGTTAAACTCCCTCATCTCACACTCGTCTCCTCATTGATCTTGTAAGGCCCCTCCCTTTATATTAGTGTCATAGCATTTTATTCTAAGCTTATACTACACTGTTATGTGGATTAAGGGTGCATCATTTAGATGATGCAGGACACAACTATGTTTGAGTGCCACTATGCTTTTAGTCATTTGATTCTAAGAGCAGAATTAGTTAAATTCTTATGTGAATATTTCTATTAAGGTATGTGACTAAATCTACATTGATAGATACTATAATTTGTCATGCTATGTGGTGTTGTTAAGGTCCACTATTAATAAATCTCCTTTCTTATCATTTGATTCATGTTGATTGTGAATGCCTCCTATAGTATTCAATTGAGGTTCCTCATAGCAAGTATTGTGGCTCAAGTCATTAAAGGAGCCTTAGAGGTTTTAGTAAATATAGCAAGTGCAAATTTGATCCCTACAGTACTACTTAATTAAGGGAGATTAAGATAGTAAGTAAGGATAGATGAAGAGTCTTCTCTGCTCTTTGGGTTGTGCCTTATCATGGAATTATGATATGCTCATAGATTAGAACATCATACCCATATTGATAGTTGGGAGATGCTAATAGATTGTTAGTATGATGAGGATAACTGAACCCAGCTATAGTTAGATTAATCTATTGATAATAAGATTGTTATTGTTGTCACAAGGGCATCTTATGGGTGTCAAAGGAGAGGTTGCTAGAAATGAGTTGATTGAGGTCAACAAAGGAACCTCATTGAGGTCAATAGGAGATCTAAGTGATATCAGATACAGAGTTGTTGTTTGAGTCCGAAAGGACCTCATAAGGTTGTTAGGAAGAAGGATTCATTGGCCTTAGGGTGTCATTACAGCAAGCTTGGGACAGTTCCAAAAGTTCAAACTTCGGACCTTGGGCTTACCTGTATCATTTGTCTAAGAGGAAAGAGTTAGTCATTTTTCAAATAAGTCCAAAAGGCATCAAACTTCAGGCTTTGATTATACCTTATACTAAATTCCTTAAGGAAATAAAGAAGTCTAAGTTAAAGTTCAAAAGGTATCGGATTTCAGACTTCAGTCATATCGCATGCCAAATCCCTCAGAGAAATAGAGAAAGAGTATGCTAAGTTTGAAAAGGTTCCAGACATTGAACTTTGACCATACCTCGTACTGATTACAAGAAGGAAAAGGAAGTTTGCATGTGTTAAGTTTGAAAAGGCATCTAACGTTGAAATTTAGAATTCGGACTTCATCCATGCCTTGTACTGAATACTTGAAAGAAATGGAGAAAGAATGGGTTAAGTCCGAGATGGTGTGAGACATCAATGTTAAGGCTTAAGTCTTACTTGTCAAGTGTGGGAGATTGACCCTAAGGATTACGCCTTAACATAATGATAAGTATGAAGTTGGAGTAAAGTACGAAAGGGCTTCAGACATCAGACATCAACAATACTCCTTACTGAATGCCTTGAGGAGAAGAAGATTGAAAAAGGCGAAGTCTGCTTACGAGTCAGACATCGGGATTCGATCATACCCTATATCAAAAGCCACAAGGAAAAGAACATTGAAAGAGTAAAGTTTGAATTAGGTGTCGGGCATCATACTTCAGTCATACCATTTGTTGAATGCTTCGACCGAAAGAAGGTGATAGGAAGGTCTAAGTTTGAAAACGTCGGACTTCAAGCTTCGACAATTCCTTTTGTCGAATGCCCTAATAGAAAGAAAGAAAACCCAAAAGGATAAGTCCAATATCTTTAGATTTCAAGCTTTGGCGATACCCAGTACCGAATACCTTAGCAAAAAGCAAGAAGGAGGCAAAGCGAAACCCTGTATCTCTTCATTGAGGTGGCTTTGGTGTTCGCAAATTCAACCTGGGGCTTTTTCCTGAAACAATTTGAGGAATATGAGATGAAAATAAGGTTTGAAGCCAACTCCCAAAAAGGTTAAATTTTTCAACGCTTGAGAAGAAGTAATTTCAAGTATCGCGGGCTAGAAGGATGACATACACCCATACGTAAAGGCATAAAAGTGGCATCATGGAAGGTAGGACCCCGACCTCTGATAATTTAAAGCAGAGTAAGAGTTTGCACTTTGGTGATTCGTGGGTTAGCACAATGGATTGTAATAGAGAAGGATAGGTAGAAGGTAATGGGTAAGGCCAATGGTTGAAACCCGATAGGTCGTAATGACCTTTAGACTGAGGAAATCAGACATGTCTTTTAAAGTTTTCTAAAGTTCTTCCAACATAAGGTAAGGGGGATTAGCAATCCCCGACTCCCGACTAACATGAATTTTGGTAGCAAGGTGTTATACTGCGAGGGACTTGTGTTGACCTTGGTTGACCCAGGAAGGCCAACAACTTGGTGACACATGACGAACGATGATTGCCTCAACGGATTCACCTCCTCGTTGTGAACCATGAAGGTATAACCACATTAAAAATTGTGTCAGTTGGAGTGATGAACGTCAAATCAGATGATGGTGATTTAAAGCAAGTCACATAATTGAGATGTGTTGGTTCATGACACAAATTTCAAGGTCGATGGTATGCATTTCAAGGTGAGATTGTGTCAACAACTAGGTGAATGAAGCTGGGCAACAAAAAAAGATAAGTCAGCTCCAAGTAACATTCTTGTAGGAAACAAAGGAAAGATATGCCACCATTAATGCAAGTATGGAAAGGTAGGTGAGGGAGATCGAGCAAACAAGGGATGGATAAAAATGCAAAAAAACCCTAGATTTGGGGGCATGCTAGGAATGGCAAAGGAAACAAATTTGGTGAGAGGATCATGACTTGAGGAAAAAAATATTTCTGATGAAGAAAAGAAAAGGTGTGTGGCGAGGAATGACACTTCTCTCTAGGTGGTAAAGGAGGTGAAGGGAGTGTTGCCCAATTTTCACCCACGGGCTCAAGCAGGCAGGATAAATTGTGTTTCAGATGTTCATGAAGGCCAAATGGGACATTTGTATCAGGGGTTATATCATACATTTGGTGCTATTTCATAGGGAAGTCCATTGGAAGGCATGCCTTGATCCGTTCTGGCACAAAACTCATCAGAGAGGAAAGTCGGCAAGACCTTCCCGTTGTCTTGCCGACTAGCAGTGCATTCTATGTGGTTGAATAAGCCAGTTGCTAGGACTTTTGGGTCGCTATGATTCTTCATGGATCTCTCCGCTTGAAAAAGGTCATGCCGACAGTTGTTCACCAGGGAGCTCTTTGCATAAGGTTACATCTTTTCCAAAAGGTCTGGCTGACTACTAATGGTCTTACCGAAGTTTTTGCTTTCGACATAGGGTTGTGCCTTCGGGGAGAAGTCTTCCCAACCAGAGGAAAGTCACACCGACAATTATTCACCAGGCCGGCATCAGGGAGAGTGGTTTGTGTTTGGATTGAGGTCCCGATGACCAAGTAGAGTCTCGCCGAAGGGGGTTTCGTCGTCGGCGTAAGGTTTTTCCTTTGGCATGAAGTCCCGGCGACAAACGAGTGGTCTTGTCGAAAAGAGATGTCGGAGGGGAGACAAGAAGGGCCTCGCTGTAATGTCCCAGTGATCGAGTGATGTCTCACCGAAGGGAGGGTTCCTTTGGAATAAGGTTGTGGTCATGGGGAGATGTCCTATCGACATGGGGAAGTCTTGACGAAAGTTTTAAAGTTCGTCGTGGTGTCTTGGCGACCAAGCTGAGTCTCCCTAAAGTGAAGTGAGCTCGCCCAAAGATTTTGAGCTTGGCACGAGGTCTTCTAGACCCGTTAAAGTCTTGCCGAAGTGGTTTGAGCTCACCAAGAGAGGTAGGGTTCGGTATGAAGTCTGTCTGAATGGATGGGGTCTTGCCGACGGAGTGATGTCTTGCCTTCGGCATGAGGTCTCACCGGCTTGCTAGTGTCTCACCGAAAGAAATGTTGCACTCAGGGAAGGTGGTTTGTGTTCGACGAGATGTCTTCCCAAAAGGATAGGGTCTCCCCGAAATGAAAGTGAGCTCGGGGGGAGGAAAGGAACTCGTTTTGACCTCCTGTCGACTGATCGTGGTCTCGCCGAAGGCTTATGCCTTCGGTGTGACATCAATAAACTCTTGCTGATATGGTTCACAAGGTTGAGATCGAGGAGACTCTGAGAGGAAGTTTTGCACTCGGGAGATGTCTTGAACAGAGTATGGTGTCTTTCCAATAATGAGATGAGTTTGCCATGACATCTTGCCTTCGGCATAAAGTCTTGCCGACTCGTGAGCTCGACGCAAAAGAAAGTTGATTCGCCATGATGTCTCGACGAAAGCAAGGGGTCTTTTTGATAACGATCAACTTGCTCATGAATATGGAGATCGGTATGATTCCTAAGGGCTTGCCATGTGGTCTTCCCGAAAGTGATATGTCTTGCCGATGTTCTGGGTGATGACAAAGGTGATGTCAATATAACTTTTGTGGCTCGATGAGAGCCCTCAGCAACGATTGTATTTTATGCCGATAGCTGCAGAGGGGCGTAATCGCATCGGCGAGACACTTTTAGTGTCTCACCAAGATGCGATTCTGATGAAGAGCTTTGACCACCCGAAGGAGCTTGTGTGGCATCTGTTCGACCGATCAGGGGGAGCTACAGGCAGACCGTTGGTAGCTTGACCGGTGCCAGAAAGATCAATTAGGGGAGCACGACATGGATCTGCCCTAAGCTCAAAAGCATTCAAAGCAGCTCAGCAAGGAGTTTCGAAGAAGAGGGACACGAGGACCAGAAGTGAATGCAGTATTTGCAAAAGATCAAGGAGGCCATTCCTAGAGTGACTCCACACCGACATGGCCACGGGGATGCAGCATTAACTTTGTCTAAAAGATCTAAGGGCAGATTTTTCCCGAAGTCAGATATTTTTGTAAGCCCTAGGGGCCGATATCTTTTGTACATATGACATTTTTGCCTCTTTGTAAAGGAGTTCGGATTGTGCATTCTTGGGAGTCAGTGATTTTTAACAATCCTCTCTCAGCTGATGTATGCTTTGTAACTCAACTAGAATCTGGAATAAAACACAGAGTTTACCTCGGAAGCCAGTGTTAATGTTTGTATTACTCTCATTTCTGTATTTTAGATTATGCAAGTTTTCAACTGTGTTTTTCTAAATATGTATTCATACCTTAAAGCTATGAAATTCATTTTTCCTTCTTAAGATATGTATGTAGATCAAGCCTTTTAAGAATGATGCATAAGTCTAAAGGGGTTATGTTGAGTAAGTGAAATAGTAGCCATTAGCTTTCTAGTGTATTTTTATCTTGTTTTTCATTCCATGATTTCTGTCAATTCGATGTATCACCATAGTATTTAGTTTCATTCACATGCACTCCTCCCTTTTCCTTTCAAGAATAATTTTTAGTTAGGTGACACCAAAGGAAGCTGGCCTTCTCTAGAAATTCATTTCAACTTTAGGTGACCCACAACCTTGAAATGATCCCATGTTTATCTAGAAAGCTCAGTTTTCATAACTTTGCATAGGGTGCATTTCTAGGAGATAACAGTTTTTGGCACGCCCGGTGGGACTAGTTCCGCATTATGCTCTTGGTTTAGTATGCAACCAGCGAGTTTCAGACTTTACAGAAGTCATTTGTGCATACTTGGCGACTCTGTAGAGAGAAAGAACTTCAGAATCAACGCCTTCTACAGTTTATGAGAAGAGTTCAGACAAGGAGCAACTTAGTTCCTTTTGAGTATTTGCAGTTGTCACCACCAAGAAGACAAGGTAGAGCAATAGAAAGGCCAAGAACAACATTTGCTTATACTAGAAGAGCTAAGTCTACTCCTCCATCTGTGAGATTCCATATCACTGTCCCGTCTTTCGTTTCACCTAGAGTGCCAGTAAATCCTCCTCAACCACTTCCAATGGCTGCTCCAAGGAATCAACCATTTGTTGCTTTCAATGGAGGGAGTCCCTTAAATTTGGCACAACACAATGACATTCCAATGGTAGCCTTGAAGAGTCTGCCAACTTTCACAGGAGAAGATCAAACTACCCCGATTGAACACATGCGAGATGTGGCTTCATTATGCGGAGTCCATCACATAACTCAAGAGGATGTTGCTGTGAGATTATTAGCTGCTTCACTGAAAGGAAGAGCTATGCAATGGTATAGGGGCTTAGTAGTCCATTCAATTGCAACTTGGGACGAATTTTTTTGACAAGTTGCATAAACAATTTCAGGACAGGTATGATAATTTGTCTTTATTGGAACAACTAACTACAATTAAGAGGCCTCCACAAGAGCAAATGAATGATTTCAACTTCAGATTTCAAAGAACCTGGGATAGAATCCCTGCAACGGTGAGACCGCCTCCAGAATATGCATTTTTGTACTTCTTGAAGGCTCTTAACAGCGATATAGCTGTTATGATACAATCAATGGGGAGTGTTTCTCTACCAGACGCATTTGAAATAGCAATTAAAGTTGAAAAGAACCTAATACAAGTTGGTAAACTTGCTCCTAGGCCACCAATGCCTATATTTCTAGATATTCATGCAAATATCCCTTTGCAGATACCACCTTTCGCACCTTTGCCAATTCTTCCAGCTGCTGCAACACAAGAAGCTGCTATTTCAAGTTCTTCAAATGAGCTGCAGGAGATCAAAAGTTTATTACAGACTTTTGGTAATAAACTTGTGAGCTTGGAAAAGCAACAATCTTATAACAGGCCTTATCAGCAGTAGAATTTAGGTTAGCAACAACAATATCAAGGTAATAGGCAAGCTTACCAAGGAAATTACTAGGGCCCAAGGCAGGGTGTAAATACTAGACCTTTTCAGGCTTGTGCTCTAGCACCTATTAGTGCAGTCAAGGATTTTGTTCTTATTCAAAACAACTTAGCGGTAGATTATGAGTGGTGCTACCCTTATAACCAGCCTCACAATCAAGCCACTTGCTCAAATGGACTCATTAATCAGGCACTGATGGTACATAATGCCTCAAGTTCACAATAACATGTACTTAATGATGCATCTTCACAACACCAAGAGCAGCCTATCAATGAAACTACCCTACTTAACTGGCAAGGTAAGGAATTTTGTGGACTTAATGTAGACAATTCTCTAGTTGCGGCCAACACTAGGGCAAAGAAAAGAGCTTTTGAGCTTGATCAAGCAGCTGAAAAAGGAAAGGTAGCAGCTGCACAACCATCTACATCTCAAGCGACTCCTGTTTGGCAAAGAAATCAACAACTCCTGGACAAGGAGCAGCCACACTTGCAAGCTGATCACACTGGAATAAAGGTACATTATAAAGTAAACCCAACTGTACCCTATAATATTTTTGATAGCATGAAAATGATGAATGTTACAATGTCTATGTGGGACTCATTAGCTATCCCAGGTCAAAAGGATATGTTATAGTTAGCCTTGTCAAGTTTGAAGATGTCTGATGAATCTGAGTCTCCAATAGGTCAAGTTAGAACTATGTTAAATAATCCTCAAGGAAATGATAAATAGCCCAGTCAAGAGACAGGAAAAGGGGTTAACCACCTCCATTTTATGTGTCAGTAATCATAGGTGATAAGTTAGTTCATAACTGTATGGTAAACAGTGGATCTAGTAGCTCTGTGATGCCAAAGCAAATTACTGACAAGCTTGGACTAAGGTATCATCCTTTAGAGAAAGGAGTGATTCAATTGGATGGTACTTCTGCCAATACATTGGGCATCATTAAAGATTTGAGTCTTACTCTTCATGCTTGTCTGAATTTTTCAGTTCCTCAGGACATATGTGTCATAGACCTTCCACCTTTTTTTTTCCTTGTGCCTCTCAAGAGACTTTACGGCTAAGATAGGTGGTTATGTTTCAGCTGATTGGTCACATATGTTGTTTAGAACTAGATATGGAACCAAAGTCACTATTAAATCTGAAAAATTGGCTAAAGACCACATTGAGCCATATAACCCAAGTCCTATCAACACTGTTCCTACTGCTATAGACACAAATTGTGTCATTTTTTTTGATAGTGAACTAGTTGTTGCTTCAAGAAATTCAATCAGAAGTTGTTCTTGATGTGCTTCTACATGAGTGGGCGACCGAAAATGTGTGGGACAGTCCTGAAGACCTTATTCAAGATGCTAGTATGGGTAATTATGTTATGCTTGAGCCTGGTGCAGAGATTCCAAACCTTGAAAAGGATTCAAAATAGTTGTTGCAACATCAATGTGGACTTTGGGAGATGTTCTTTGATGGTTCCAGGAGCAAGAATGGAGCAGGTGGAGGTGCAATGTTGATTTCTCCACAAGGTGATAAGTACTTCTCAGCTTTTCGTTTTGCTTTTGCATGTTCTAACAACAGTGCTGAGTATGAAGGACTTATCCAAGGCCTTGAGTGGGCAAGGAAACGAGGAATTGACTGTTTGAGAGTCTATGGGGATAGTGAATTGATATTTAATCAGGTCTGGGGGGTCAATGTTGCAAAAAATGATGCTTTGAAGTCTTACAGAAATAGAGTATGGAATATAATTGAAGAATTTAATGCCTTCAATCTGATTTCTATTCCATGAAATCAGAATAAGCATGCTGACAGACTTGCAGCAATTGGGGCATAGTTTGATATCCCAGGTGACATTAAAAAAGGTAAAATACAATAGTATGTTAAGGTCATTACCAAGCCATCAATTCCTGATAACAACATTAACTGGCAGGTATTTGAAAGTGATGAACATATATTGACCTTTCTGCTCCAAGAAGACCAATTTTCTGTAGTAAACCTGGAAAAGATCAAACATCAATATGATGATCAAGTGATACAACTGAAGACCAATAAACTCCCCAAAGGGCTGGTTACCTTAGAATCCATATTTAATTCTGATGATCAGCTTAAGAACAATAAAGTCGACATCCAAGTGAAAGAAGATCATTATGAGGAAGTTGAAATCTTTAAAGGTAAGCTTCTCAAATTGGGCAAAATCTGTTCAGCTGAAGATAAGAAAGCTTTCATTTTTTTATGCCAAGAGTATCATGATGTTTTTGCTTGGCAATATTTTGATTTAAGAGGGTTTGATCCTCATATTGCACAACATACAATTGAGTTAGAACCTGGTGTCAAGCCTGTTAGACAAAAACAGAGACCATTGAACCCCAAGCTTGAACCTTTAATGATCAAAGAGCTGACCAAGTTAGTTGAGGGGGGTATTGTTTTTCCAATTAAACACACATCTTGGATTTCTAACCTTGTTCCAGTTAGAAAAAAGAGTGGTGAGATAAGATTATGTGTAGACTTTAGAGACCTTAACAGAGCATCTCTAAAATATCATTATCCCTTGCCATCTATGGAACAAATTCTTCAAGCTATTGCTGGATCAGAAAGATTTTCTCTTCTAGATGGGTATTCTGGTTATAACCAGATTCTAGTCAAAGAGGAGGATCAGTATAAAACAACATTTACAACAAAATGGGGCACTATGGCCTACAAGAGAATGCCTTTTGGTTTATCTAATGCTGGTGCCACCTTTCAACGTGCCATGGATATGGCATTTCAAAGTTTAATTCAAAATTTTTTGTTGGTTTATTTAGATGACATAACTGTATATTCAAAAGATGCAGATGAACATTTGTCGCATCTCAAGCAAGTTTTTGAAAAATGCAGGGAATATGGAATATCTCTCAATCCGAAAAAGAGTATTTTTGCAGTTCATGAAGGTAAACTGTTAGGCCATATAGTATCAAAAGATGGAGTTACCATTGATCCTGAAAGAGTCAAATCTATACTCGAACTGCCATTGCCCAATCACAAGAAAGGATTGCAAAGCTTTTTAGGGAGAATTAACTTTCTGAGAAGATTCATTCCTGATGTTGCGAATTTACTACAACCCTTGACCGACCGCCATGCTTAAAAAGAATGCAGTTTTCAGTTGGACTATAGAGGAAAAACGTAGTTTTGAAGAGATCAAGGAAGCTTTAGCATCAGCTCCGACACTGGTAAATCCTGATTTCTCCAAGGACTTCTTCTTGTATGCTTTTGGCAGCATTAGTTCACTTTCTGCTATGCTGGTTCAGAAAAACAGTGATAACTTAGAGCAGCCATTAGCATTCTTTAGTCAGGGACTTGCTGATTATGAACAAAAATATACATTTGTTGAGAAGCATGTTCTTGCTATGATCAAAAGCCTAAAGAAGTTTAAACCTCTGGTTTCAAACAACATAATTCATGTTCTGATTGCACATCCAAGTGTGAAAGAATTTTTGTTGAACAAAGATCTGAATGATAAAAGAGCAGGATGGGTCACTAAGGTTATGGAATATGATGTGGATATCAAGATCACCAAGTTGGTTAGAGGTAAAGGTCTTTGTGAACAGCTTGCTTCAGGGTCAAGCAGTGAAAATGACTTAGAACAAGATATTATTTTTGCTAATACAAATGAACCCCAGAATGCTCGGGATGATATGCCTCTGATAACAACAAATTGGGCTCAAGACATGACCCATTTTTTACAGACTGGTGAGTGTCCACCAGGTTTAGATAGAGCTAAACGAAGATACTTTAGACTGCAGTCTATACCATATGTGCTGGTAGATAATGTTCTTTTCAAAAGGGATCTAAATGGTGTTCTATTAAGATGTATTTATAGTGATCAGGTTGAGAAGATACTTCATGAGTTTCATGATGGAGCTGCAAGAGGTCATTTTGCTCCAAGAACTACTACTGGAAAATCATGAGAGCTGGTTACTACTGGCCCAGCTTGTTTAAAGATGCATATGCATGGTCAAGAAAGTGTACAAAATGTGCTTTATTTGTAGGAAAAGAAAAGCTTCCTGCTATGCCTCTACATCCAATTCAGGTGGAACAACCCTTTATGAGATGGGGCATTGACTTTATTGGACCAATTAATCCTCCATCTAGTACTGGTCATAGGTGGGTGCTTACTGCTACAGATTATTTCACACGGTGGTCAAAAGTAGTAGCTTTGAAAGAAGCAAAAGAATCTTTAGTTTTGAGCTTTTATGAGGATATAGTCACCAGATTCGGAGTTCTTGACTCCATCATATCTGATAATGCTCTTGCATTTGTGGGTTTAAGAGTAACTGATTGGTCTGTTAAACATGGCATTCATTTGAATACATCCTCAAATTATTATCCTCAGGGTAATGGTTTAGCTGAAAGCACAAACAAGAATCTCATCAGGATTATCAAAAGAACAATGGAGGATAATCAAAGGACCTAGCACATTAATTTAAAGTATGCATTTTGGGAAGACAGAGTGACTCCTAAGAGGTCTATTGGTAATTCACCATACATGTTAGTTTATGGCAAAGAGGGTAGATTACCTCTATCTATAGAGCTTCCAGCTCTAGACATTGTTCACCAGTTGGAGATGTTTGAGGAACAAGACCCAATGTCTGTGAGATATGCAGAGCTCATGGAGCTTGAAGAATCAAGAGATAAAGCCATGAGAACTTTGGAGTATCATCAGTGCCAAACGAAGAGAACATTTGACAAGAAATCCACAGCCAAAATCTTTAAAGAAGGTGATATTGTTCTCAAATGGGATGTTCTAAAAAGCAGGCCGGGCCATCACACAAAGTTCGACAACATGTGGACGGGTCCATTTATTATCAATGACTGCAAAGAACACGATACTTACCAACTAGCCACAACCGAAGGTGAAGTGTTTCCTATCCCAGTTAATGGGATACACCTTAAACCCTGTTTTCAAGTCTGACGAGTTCCTCTATTGTACATATTTAGTTAGGTTTTATGCTTTCAATAAGTGCTTCTGCACTTTAGTTTAAATGTTTTTTTCCATTTCCTAAGTGTTGTTTCAGCACAGTAAATATTTTCTTTTCAGTTTCTCCTGTTTCTTGAGTTTCAGACAACCTGTTATGATCTATAAGATACAAACACGTTTGAGCTATGTGTAAAGCTGATGTTTTAATACTTTTTCTGAGCTTCCTAATGACTCCATGCCCAATGGATGAGTTTTGGCTACTGGTTTCCATGTTCAGTAGGCAAACATCCAGCAAAGGTCGCCAGAAATGTTGCCCAATTTTCACCCACTGGCTCAAACAGGCAGGATAAATTGTGTTTTAGATGTTCATGAAGGCCAAATGGGACATTTGTATCAAGGGTTAGATCATACATCTGACGCTATTTCATAGGGAATTCCATTGGAAGGCATGCCTTGATCCGTTCTGGCACAAAACTCATCAGAGAGGAAAGTCAGCAAGACCTTCCCGTTGTCTTGCCGACTAGCAGTGCGTTCTATGTGGTTGAATAAGCCAGTCGCCAGGACTTTTGGGTCGCTATGATTCTTCATGGATCTCTTCGCTTGAAAAAGGTCATGCCGACAGTTGTTCACTAGGGAGCTCTCGGCATAAGGTTACATCTTCGCCAAAAGGTATGGCCAACTACTAATGGTCTTGCCAAAGTTTTTGCTTTCAGCATAGGGTTGTGCCTTCGGGGAGAAGTCTTCTCGACCAGAGGAAAGTCACACCAACAGTTATTCACCAGGCCGGCGTCGAGGAGAGTGGTTTGTGTTCGGCTTGAGGTCCCGGCGACCAAGTAGAGTCTCGCCGAAGGGGGTTTTGCTATCGGCATAAGGTTTTGCCTTCGGCATGAAGTCCCGGCGACAAACGAGTGGTCTCAGTGAAAAGAGATGTCGGCGGGGAGACAAGAAGGACCTCGCTATAACGTCCCAGCGACTGAGTGATGTCTCACTGAAGGGAGGGTGCCTTCGGAATAAGGTTGTGGTCGCGAGGAGATGTCCTACCGACATGGGGAAGTCTCAGTGAAAGTTTTAAAGTTTGTCGTGGTGTCTTGGCAACCAAGCTAAGTCTCCCCGAAGTGAAGAGAGCTCGCCCAAAGATTTTGAGCTCGGCATGAGGTCTTCCCGACCTGTTAAAGTCTTGCCGAAGTGGTTCGAGCTCGCCAAGAGAGGGAGGGTTCGGTATGAAGTCTGTCTGAATGGATGGGGTCCTGCCAATAGAGTGATGTATTTCCTTCGGCATGAGGTCTCACCGACTTGCTAGTGTCTCACTAAAAGAAATGTTGCACTCGGGGAAGGTGGTTTGTGTTCAACGAGATGTCTTCCCGAAAGGATAGGGTCTCCCTAAAATGAAAGTGAGCTCGGGGGGAGGAAAGGAACTCATTTTTACCTCCTGTCGACTGATCATGGTCTCACCGAAGGCTTATGCCTTCGGTGTGACATCAATAAACTCTTGCCAATATGGTTCACAAGGTTGATATCGGGGAGACTCCGAGAGGAAGTTTCGCGCTCGAGGAGATGTCTTGAACAGAGTATGGTGTCTTGCCGACAATGAGATGAGTTCGCCGTGACATCTTGCCTTCGGCATAAAGTCTTGCCAACTTGTGAGCTCAACGCAAAAGAAAGTTGATTTGCCATGATGTCTTGGAGAAAGCAAGGGGGCTTGCCGATAACAATCAACTTGCTCATGAATATGGAGATCGGTATGATTCCTGAGGGCTCACCATGTGGTCTTCCCGAAAGTGATATGTCTTGTCGATGTTCTGGGTGATGACAAAGGCGATGTCGATATAACTTTTTTGGCTCGATGAGAGCCCTCAGCGACAATTGTATTCTATGCCGATAGCTGTAGAGGGGCGTAATCGCATCGACGAGACACTTTTAGTGTCTCACCGAGATGCGATTTTGATGAAGAGCTTTGACCGCCCGAAGTAGCTTGTGTGGCATCTGTTCGACCGATCAGGGGGAGCTACAGGCGGACCATTGGCAGCTTGACCAGTGCCAAAAAGATCAACAGGGGGAGCACGATGTGGATTTGCCCTGAGCTTAGAAGCATTCAAAGCAGCTCGACAAGGAGTTTCGAAGAAGAGGGACACGAGGACCAGAAGTGAATGCGGTAGTTGCAAAAGATCAAGGAGGCCATTCCTAGAGTGACTCCACACCGACATGGCCACGAGGATGCAGCATTAACTTCGTCTAAAAGATCTAAGGGCAGATTTTTCCCGAAGTCAGATATTTTTGTAGGCCCTAGGGGCCGATATCTTTTGTATATATGGCATTTTTGCCTCTTTGTAAGGAGTTCAGATTGTGCATTCTTAGGAGTCAGTGATTTTTAACAATCCTCTCTCAGCTGATGTATGCTTTGTAACTCAACTAGAATCTGGAATAAAACATAGAGTTTACCTCGGAAGCCAGTGTTAATGTTTGTATTACTCTCATTTCTGTATTTTAGATTATGCAAGTTTTCAACTGTGTTTTTCTAAATCTGTATTCATACCTTAAAGCTGTGAAATTCATCTTTCCTTCTTAAGATATGTATGTAGATCAAGCCTTTTAAGAATGATGCATAAGTCTAAAGGGGTTATGTTGAGTAAGTGAAATAGTAGCCATTAGCTTTCTAGTGTATGTTTATCTTGTTTTTCATTCCATGATTTCTGTCAATTCGGTGTATCACCATAGTATTTAGTTTCATTCACATGCACTCCTTCTCCCTTTTCCTTTCAAGAACAGTTTTTAGTTAGGTGACACCAAAGGAAGCCAGCCTTCTCCGGAGGTTCATTTCAACTTTAGGTGACCCATAGCCTTGAAATGATCCCATGTTTCTCTAGAAAGCTCAGTTTTCATAACTTTGCATAGGGTGCATTTCTAGGAGATAACAGGGAATCAAAAGACCATTGAAGGGGATGCAACGACTAAAATTGGGGATGGGCATTTTCATGCAAGGAAAAAGAATCGTGGAGTCGAAGAACAACCTCAAGACACCATCTCAGGCATTGGTTATTATTTGTGCAAGTATGGGGGTCTATCTTGTAACTAGTTTTAAAGAATACCCAATTATAATTTTTGTGCATGTAGATGCATTCACATATTTGACCCTATCGTGGGTATTGGGGGTGTTGGCCATGTTTTCATCTATGGTTTTAGCGAGAATAATACCTAGGAGTTTTTTTAGTATCCGAATCGTATCTATGAGTGCTTTGGGATTGTGGGTGTTAAACTTAGTCTACATCAACCATTCTATTGGTATCAAGTGAAACCCTTGTTCACGAGCCATCATATAGTGATTGTAGTGGTGTCCCTAAGCGAATGGAATCCAGACTTCTACATCCTTCTTGGTCTTCAAATGCCAGTAACTATATATTTATATAAATATTATGATACATTATAGCTAGTAAGAGAAATGGGTGTTGGAATGCCTTGTTCAACAAAATTTGAGTATCACACTCTTGGCACTATTTGATAGTTGCTTAGACAAATTTTGTCTTGAAATATGAGTTTATATTAATTGAATAGAAGACCACATTCCATCATCATGGGGTTAGAACATTTCTTGCTCTAGGGTTTGGTTAGAGCTTGTAAAGCTTCATAATGCCAATATGGTAGGGTGGAGAGCAAGTTGATTTCTTTGAGTTACTTTGCTGCTGTAAATTAGCTTGTGGTTAGAGGTGGTCATTGAAAATTTCACTTATCTAGAATTGCAGCCATGAAGTGAAGCAGTTATTAAGTAGTCATTAAATTGTCATGTAAGTGTGGTGTGTTCTTGTTTATGAATAAGCTATCCCTTAATATCGTGCCTATCCATATCGAGTTTTTTGATCCTCGAATTCACCTAAGTGGGTGGCAACCGATGGTGAAATTGTCTGGGGTAAGAGGATCCTAGAAAGGGTTGCGTACCCACTCTTATATTTTTTAATTAATGGAATAGGGGCATGAGATGAATTTGAGTAGAGAATTGAGGTTAGTGTATTTCAATATTTTTGGGTTATGAGTGTGACTGAGGAAGAGTCCTCTTGATCCAATGGATTATGCCCCTTGTGTTAGTCAACCAAGTATATGATGGATGAATTGTCTTGAAAGTATCTAAATATGGATTGCCTTGTTAACCTTTCACTCTATGGCCTTATGAATGTCTTATGGTGACCCTTGTATGGTTGGATTAAAACCACGACTTCAATTATAATTATCCATTCAAGATATGTTTTGGTTACCTTCATCCTAGACCAATTCTTGGTTATCTATGTTGGCAAGTGGCCTTTGAGGGGCCTTGTAATCAAGATTGTTAATCACTCCTTATAGTAGAAGGAGTTCTTATAGATTCACTATTGTTATTCAAGTTGTTGAACTATGATTCCTCTGTGAAATATATACGTAGGCAAGGCCGTTAGAGATGAGCCCCCGAGGAATTAGGTCTGGCCACTAGGGTTTGCTCTCTTTTCATTACTAGAGTTAATATTGATATATTGTATTGGCATAACTTGTGACTCGATGGTGTCTTTTGTTCATTAAGTTGTGATGAATGATGAGTTGTAGAGCTAATCAAGCCTACCTTGGCAATGTGAATCCCTTGTCTTCCCTTGAAGCTCTACTAGGGTTGCCCAAGCAATTTAGTTACTTAACCGAATATTGTAATCTATATTTGGCCAAACGTTGTTATGCCTCTTTTTTAAGAATTGTGTGCCTTGGAAACAAAATTGTGTGAGTTAGTCATGTGTTGTAATTGGAATTTGAAATTTGTGTTGTGTCCTTAGCTGTATTTTATTGTAGAATTTTTTGGAATTATAGATCTTTCTCCTCATGTGATGTGTAGGAAGGGGAGGACTAGCTAAGAAGTGGGGGGAGAAAAAGAAGAGGGAATGATACATAAGGAAGGGGGAGAAAAAGAGGAGGGAATTATATCATAGCTTGTGTGAGGCCCCACCTATTAAAGAATATTACAACACCTTTTTTTATATTTATATATTAAAGGTTAGAGCAATAAACTATCAAACTTACATTATATACATAATAAACTCTATTTTAACATGCATATGCACATACAAGAAGAGAAAAAGAATTTAAAAATGATTTGTATTACATGAAAAAAAGAGATCTATGTAGTATTATGTATGTGCTAACATGTTGGTATGAACTAATTTGTCTATACCTTGTAAAGGATAACTATCTATAGAACTTTAAGTCTAAAATAGGATTTCAATAATAAGTTATGAGATTTGAAATACATGTGGTGCACTTTTCATGTACATGTATGTTCAATCTTGTATAGGGTCAGGTATCAAATATACTTGGTTGGAAAGACATGGGCCTAGGCATTGTTCCCCTCCCTGTAAAAGAAGACCTTTTCATGTGGACATTGTGCGTACTAATATCAAATAGTTACTTAGTGTTATTCCTTCTCAGTATTTTTTTCCAATCATATCAATATTATTACTAATGTTATTTTTTGCTAAATTTATATTCATATTATTACTATATACCTATTGATATTATTCCCAAAGTTACTTCATTAATATTTAATATTAATAGCAACCATCTTAATATACTATTAATAAGTACTAACCCGACTCTATTGTTGACATTGAGAATAAAGCTAGTATTAATTATTGGACATCAAATCTAATTACACTTCTTAAGTAATGTTGACATTAAGTTTATGGTTGGCATATTTAGAAATGAGGTATACAAATTTCTAAATAATATATATAGAGTTAATATACATTTATATTATTATCTTGCCATATATTATATATTATTATTATCATCAAGTAACAATAACACTGCCATTCATATTTTATCACCCTTATCCAATCTATGGCATTTAGCTTTGAAATTCTTGTTTGAGAGCTAAAGAATGGTAGAAACAAATGTAGGGCAAGTGTTTAGGTTTGGTAAGGTTGCAAAACTAGCACTTTTAAATTGAAAATAATTTTCTTGGTTAATGAATATTGTGTAAGAGGTAATTAGAATGATAGTAAAGAAAGCAGTGGTAACCAAGGGTAGTTATTACAAATAGAACAAAATAAATATCAGTACTAAGGTGATCTAAAACATCTTAAGATTGGAATAATAATGTATTTACTACACTAAATTTACATTCTTTCACAATGTTTTACAATATTTTAATGTTATCTAATGGTCTCCAATATAAATATATGATATAAATAATATCTTATATTAGTTCCTCTCAAATATTAGAGTTTTTAAAATATTGCTATGGTATAAAAAATAATTAATAGATCAAACAAATATTGAGTGTCAAAAAGGGAAGTCATGTTTCATGAAATTATTAATATTTACAGTGATCCCCAATATGGAGTTGTATAGAACAATGTCAACATCATCATAGTAGATGACTCAACATATATATATGCTAGAGGATATTAAAAATTGGATTACCATCAAAACATTTGATAAGCTAGATTCAAAGGATACGTGGATAGTTAATTGCATCTTGCCTCAATTTCTTTGAATGGAAATTGAGAAGAAAATATTATTGTTACAATTTAACATATCTAATTAAGTGTTGCATTGTAAATCTTTAATTTTACTTTCAATAATAAATTCTATATATCTATAATCCAAAGTCAAGAATATTATTGTTGTAGTTTATGAAAATCTAAAACAAGTTTAAAATATAATATGAATAGAGTATAATGTTTCAAAATTCTACCAAAATTTAGTGAAGGTAGAAATTTAGAAAAAGTGTATTGATTGTATGAATGTTAGGAGTAATCCGGGTATTACTAGTATTAATGAAGAAGAAAGGATTATCAATAAATAAACAGGAGGATAAGAATGTGGTAATCTTCTAAATTGCTTTAATGATTTTATTCTAAAGCCAACTAGGCGGTTGAGTAGGGATAAGTAGTGTTGCTGCTCAATAAGGATGGGAATGAAGGCAAAATCAATTGTGAAGTATGGGGGATTTAGTTTCCCCTGCAACAACGTAGACTAAGGTATGGGAATTCTTAAATGTTTGTAGAAGATTAGTTAGGAAGGTAAGGTATAGTCATGGGTATTCATTTTTATTAGAGAGGGAAAGAAAAGGAAATGAAAGGTCCTATTATAGTCCACGATACCAGGGCGATCTGTTTTTGGGTCTATAGATGGCTTACAGTATATGGGACTCCTCGTACTCTCAATATGAAAGAGACACCTAATTCATGCTCCACAATACGAGGTGTACATACCTTACCCCCTGTAGGATTTGAACTTATGATCTCTCTTTCAAGAATACAAGTTCTCCACCAAGAGGAAAGGTTGGGAATCAATAGGGGGAAGGAACTCAAAAAGGACAGAGCTCTCCACCAAGAGGAAAGGCTGGGAATCAATAGCGGGAAGGAACTCAAAAAGGACAGAGCTCTCCACCAAGACAAAAGGCTGGGAATCAATAGGGGGAAGGAACTCAAAAAGGACAGAGCTTTAGCTTGCAAGACATTAACTGTTCTCGATACTTGGTATTCGGGGGGAGTCAAACTGGCCTGTTTGGGGGGGAATTACATCAGGAGGTGGCTTTGGGTGACTGGGCGTGGTGTTTTGAAGCGAGTGGGTGGTGTCCCAAGCCCATGTAACCAGTAGGTGCAGGATTGGAGAGTGGATGTTCGTGGGGGTTGCGTGGAATGCAACCAAAGAGTGAAGCTTTGATTTGCAAAATAAATGGCAATCCAATTTGATCAGTGCGGCCAAGTAGGACCATCCTTGATCAACTGCACAAACCCTTTTGACTTGGATTTCGAGGTAAGTTTCACTAGACTTCGTTCAAGTTGATATTTCAGTTGTTCCTGTGTTCTTTGACGAAGTTGGGTAATGATAAATAACGTAGCAGCAAGAGTGAAATCTCATGGTCCTTGCGTTGTCTCCTCTGCTTGGAATGACTATTTTTCCCTTTTTGGGTTGTAATCTGTTATCCATGACTGCTAGGAGACGCTGGGAATTTGACTTTACGCCTGCCAATTTGCATCTTCTTGTAAACTCTAAAGTCCCTTCCAACAAATCCATTTTGGGCATATCCAGTAAACATTGCAGTCCCGAAGACCACATTTCTTTGAGACATTATGTCAAACAGTTCACGTACCTTGTCTATGCTCCTGCATTTTTCGTACATATGTACCTGAGTTACTGCGAAAGAACCCATTTCGGTATAGGTAGGCAGGATGCTGGCGCAAGGTGGTAAAGTCTAGCTTTGTACCTGTATTTTGCCTTTGCTTGAAAGTTTCTAAAGCCTCTTTAACAACTCCCTGCGCCCTCACTTGGCTCTATGCTCTTGCCGCACAAGCATTTGGAATTTCAAGTTTATGCATTCAAATTTATGTGAGGAGTGGCGACTCTAAGGAACCAACAAAATTTTAGCCTTGTCCTGCATGTCTTTGGGGATATGGAACCCATCCATCACAGGAATGGCGTGGATCTACTTATACCTCAAGGAAATAAGTGCTGGGTTCCTCAAATCTTGGTCTAAGGTAGCGCGAGACAACCTGTGTGCTCAATGCATACCTCTTCACTGAGATGGATTGATGCTAGGGTTCATTGGCTGTAAAGCAATGCGGCCTATTTATTAGACTAATTGTTGGGTGAATACATGAATTCATAGTTTTAAATATTTGCTATCTATGTTCTATAAACACAATTAAGTTTGGGGGAAATTCCCTGGTTAAATGTGTTTGAGTTGGACTAGTATTGGGATGGGTGACCTTCCGAGAAGGCCCAGTGCTTCACCTTTGTGGGCATCACCTAGATGCAATGAGTGTTAAGTGGACCATTCATTATCATGAGAGATGGGTTCTTGTGAACCATTACTCATGAAACATGGGTCAATGAGTTTGACTCATAAAACTACACAATTGAATCGTGATAGCAATATCACAATTAAGTTTAATAATCTGTATATTTGAATAAAGAAGAAATTACATTTAAAAATGTCATCCATGAACCATTAGACCTTGATAAGATTGTAGTCCTTTCTTTAAAAAAAGTAAGTAATCCATTAAGGACAACAATAAGCTTGATATCACTATTC
Source organism: Sequoia sempervirens (assembly GCA_007258455.2). Lineage (NCBI taxonomy): Eukaryota > Viridiplantae > Streptophyta > Pinopsida > Cupressales > Cupressaceae > Sequoia > Sequoia sempervirens. The sequence continues at coordinate 98,814,728 of VDFB02256132.1, read as the reverse complement.
AGGAACCCACTTACTACTGCCCTCCCCAATCCATTTGAGTCAAGTAATATTTACATGATAACAAGCTAACCATATGTTGCTAACCTAATGCTTTATCTTATTCTTTACAATCTTACCAGGAAGTGTCTATAATCAAATGATTCCAAGCTTTTCATATGATTATGTTGTTCAAGTTTGAGAAAGTGTTTTTTTTGTAAAATGACAAATTTAAATGGATCCCAAATCCATAGAGCATGATGAAATGCATAGTTGAACTTTTTATCTGACCTATGCTTTTTAGGTGTTTATGCATGCATCAAATGAGATGGAATTATCTATTATTAGGTGTTATACATTAATAGTTTAACTTTACAGGTTTAGATATGAAGAAGAATTTGCCTAGTGTCGTTGGTTGGTTAGTCTATGCATTAAAAAAAATACATTTTTTGATGTTTGAATTCAAATGGTAAATTGTGTTTTGGGACCATGTATCTTAGTTTCTTGTTTTAATTGTTAATCTTGTACAAATATATCACTCCCTTTTTGGTCGACCTTAACTCACTTTCACGTGCCTTGATTTTTAATTTAAAGACATCCCATTTAGTGATTAAAAGTTCTAGCATTCTTGGTAAAATTTATCTTTTTTCCATAAACCATGTCATAAATATATCACATCTAAAAGATAAGCTATGAATAAAATAAATATTTATTCCTCTCTCTTTGTAATGTTGGAATTTATATCATAAATAATAACTTTATCCTTATTGATTTCAATGACAGTGTCAATATTAGAGTTACTATTATCAAAAGGCATTAATGATTTCATTAATTAATAAATGTGTAAGGGAAAAATAGAGTTTAACTAGGGTAGTTGTATTGATTCACACATTGACTCCAAGATTAATTAATAATTGGTTGGAAATGGATAATTATAATAGATGAATATTTTGGAAATTAAGTAAGGAGGATTAAGCATTTAGTTGAAAGAAATAAGTGAAGAACAATAGTTTAATATTTATTGCTTAGAATATTGTTTTTTTTTTTTCCGCAAAAGGCTTATAGCCTATATATATATTATTTATATAGTGAGGTAGATACAATAAGTTTTACATTCAAAATTTGATCAAAATATTGATACTATACTATCTTATGCAAAATTAAAAACTGCAAAATGCATACACATGCTTAATCGATTACACCTTTATCTACCCTGCCCTTCCACTGTTGGCTTCAAGATGCAAGCACAACATTGTTTTGACATTTAGAAATTTACAGGAAACCTTATAATGGCATACCCATATGTACCATAAATACTAGAAGCCAAAGGTTGACAGTTGAAAACCAAAAAACATTGCACCATAATGTACTGCCATTGATTGAAGAATGAAGCAATTTACTCCGCATACTAAACTGCCACTGATGACCCAAATTTGCATTTCAAATCATTGCCACTGCACCATAGAAGCATAAACCACAACTAGCCGCACCATTATTATTGCCCCATGAAGACTTATCCATTGAAGAACCAGTTGCACCAGTACCACAAAATTTACACTACCACTTCCACTAAAACTATTACCACTGCCACTACATACTATTGACCAAAAATGTAACGCCCCGCCATGCAACCCTAAAGGAAGTTGCAATTAACTACTCAAACGTACTATTTTTTTTTGTTTAAGTACAAATAACATGCAAGTTCACTACCCATTGCAACAACCTCTAAGGTCACGAGACTGAGATTACTTTAAAACCCAAACAAGAAACATGAATTGAAACCATAACATTTAATTACTTAAAGAATTAAGAACTTATTCATTCCATACATGATAAATTACATCAAAGGATAAGATATACCACATGATTTCAAATAACAATCATTTAACAATAAGATTACAACTCTCATTCCTCGAATGAGGTAAATCCAATAAACATGATTACATAATACATCTTCCACCTCCATAACAAATGAGGGGTAATTAATTACAAGATCAACTGAAATGAATAAAGCACAAAATGAAACTGGATCCCACAAACTCTCCAACTGGAAATCTCGTCCACACGAACAAGAACTGGGAACCCAACGGTGTAAGGTGCACGTTCCACCCAACCATATGGTACCCAAAGGACCAACCCCCATGCTAGGAGATAGTAAAAAACTTCCAAGGAAAAACCTACAACCTCTAGACATAGGAAGAACAATACTAAACCAAACAAGTACAATACTAACAACACGATTACAATGCTTCCAGATAACAATGATCATCAACGCAATACAACAAACTGACTTTTGGTTGTCATAGAGAGAGTGTCACACATAATTTGCTATGAGTTACCCTGGCTCAACCTTCCAAGGCTACCGGACTCCCATTCTGGGTTACCCTGGCTTGCCTCTACTAGCCGCCGGACCCCCATACAAACTGTGCTTCTCGTCTCATCTCAAGCCTTAATAAGCGTATGAGTCATGAGAGAGGCATTCATTATCTTAATTAGTTTGAAAGTTTTTCATTAATTCTTTTTAAGTTATCTCTTACTTAAACCCTAAGTGAGTTACCCTGGCGCCCCTCTGTGTGCCGGACCCCCACAAAGAGCCACTCTCCTATGGACAACACTCGGTACAAAACCACAATTCCATGGGTAAACTAGATAAGACAACCACTCCAATCCTAGGAGGCAACATATAACGAAACCCACTCCAAACACTTGGAGGCAACAAATAACGAAACCCACTCCAAACACTTGGAGGCAACAAATCACACAATCCACTCCTAATCCAAGGAGGCACAAATCACACAATCCACTCCTAATCTAAGGAGGCACAAATCCCCGTTCGTGGAAACCGAGTAAATCACTAACAACGCACCATGCACTACTCAAGGGATTCAAAAATCGAACCATCACATAAAACATCCCAACATAGAATAACTCCTCTGGAAGACTTACTAACTCGATTAGCCCATTTTTCCCAACAAACATAATAGGAAAAACACAAGTTAAAAGCAACTTAGGCAATTAAAACTTCTAATATTCAGATTTCTTAAATCTAATTTAACAATAAAACTTTGCTCAATTATTTCTAATTCGAGGCAATTTAATTCATAAGGTAAGAGCAAATCATAACTAATTGTTTATCTCTATAATTTCCCCAATTACACATTACATGAAAATGACTAGTCTTATCATAAATTCGTTTGCAACCAAATAATATTTAAACTATCATAACATCGTTTTCTTACAAATTTTTATTTCATTTAAAACGGATAATTATTTCCCTTAAAATCATTCTCTTATTAAATAACTATTTAAACATTTGACAAGAAATAATAAATCTAAATCTAAAGATTTACTTCAGTTTACCGACAATATCTAAATATAAGAATTATATTTCCCCATAGAAATCATTTCACTATAAAATCAATATTTAGACATATACGTCTCTATTAATTAAATATTCATTAAAATAAGAAAACCGTATTTATACAAATTTAAACTTCATTTCTCACATTTAAATATTATCTATTTAACCATATGCACATTATCCAACTTCCTTAATTAAACAAAAGATCAAAATCAATTTTTGAATAAAATCATTTTATTATAAAATCAATTTTTTCATCTAATAAAATAATCCTAAAATCATTATATTTAAAAATAAATATATGTTTAAACATATAAATATTATTTAAATATACAATTATATTTGCAATTTAACTTCCAACCATTAATATATTCTATTTATATAAAATATATTAATATATTAAATGATATATAAAATAATATATATATATATATATATATATATTATAATGTAATATATGAATATTATATATATAATATAATATATATAATATTAAAAAAAAAATTATATTTTTAAAAAAGTTTTTTTTTAAAAAATACAAACCCCCAATATAGGGGATGCCCACGGGGGGTGCCCTGTGAAGGCAGCGCAATTGCCTGTGAGGGCAGCGGCGCTGCCTCCACAGTCGCCTCCCTATGGGGCGGCTGTGGGTGCAGCCCCCCCACCCAAAACAACATTTTTTTTTATTATTATTTGTTTCCTTTCTTTTAGACAAAATTAAATAATCTCCCTGTTGGGAATTTCACAGAAATTTTTCCCAGTTTATGATTTCATATATATAAAATATATATGTATCTCAATATATATATTTGTATATATATTAACAATATATATATATATACATATACACAAAAATTCTCATTTCACAGCCAAATTGGGCAAATTTTCTACATATCTAAATACACAGTAAAAATCTTATTCAAAAACAAATTCTCAATTTCAATTTCTAAATTGAAATGGAAAAGTAAACTTAAATTCAAACACAAAAATTTAAATGTTTTTCCTTCTGTTTCCTCTTCCAATTTTTCTATTGTTAAAATTTATGTTGTTTTCTTTTGCTTTCTCTTTCAATTTTCCTACTGTTAAAATTTGTTTTCATTACAGAAAATCTAAGAACTTCACAATTTTTTCACAGAGATTTTCTAAGAATTTACAGCAAACCTTAAAACCCCCTTTCAACAAAAATCAAAGCTTCTAAAAATAACAAATAAAGCAATTAAAGAACATGTGATGAAGTTTGAAGAAAATCAATTTGACGTTGTGCTTCCTTGCCAAATCCAAAACTCCAGATTTCCGTCCAAAAATCTTCACTTCCAGACCAAAATGTATGAAATATAGAGAAAACCTTCCTCCATTTTTAGCAACCCCCAAACAAAATAAAAAATATCTCCTATTTATTTTCCTTCAAATTTAGTCAAATTTCTCAAAATATCTCAGATATTTTCTTTTTCCAAAAAATAAATATCTTTCAACACTATAGATATTTTCCAACACTTAGTCAACATTAAAAATATATTCTTTTCAACCATTATAGATATTTTCTTTTCATGCATTTACAAGATATTTTGCATTTAAATGATTTAAAACAAAATTTAATTTCAAAAATATTTAAATCATTTAATCTATGCATTTTTCAAAAGAACTTTAACTATTTATTTTATTTAATCCATAACTATAATTTATTTAATCAACAACATAAGTTTAATTTATCAATTTATTTACTCAACAAAATAAATTTAATTAATTAGTTTATTGACTTAATAAAATAAATTTAACCACGAAGATTAACTTGATTTACCACATAAATGAAATTTACTTAATTACTTTATCCATTTAATAAGATAAATTTACTCAATAGATTAAATTACCTTACCAATAAAATAAATTAAATAACAATTTAATCTAAAATCCATAAATTAACATTTTTACCTCTTAAATATTAATTCCCACATATAATTTCCACTGATAATAAAAGATCAAAACATCAAAGACGACATGACTCAACAACATACTAGACACCAACTAACAACACACTGACAGGGTTGTGGTTTGACAAGGAAACTTCGTTACTATCTCCTAATAAACAATACTGTTGGGATATGGACACACTCAAACCTGTGAAACCAGGTGGAGACGATGTCTTGTACCTGCAATCCTGTAATCAAAACAAATGTCGTACATGGATAATCATAACAATCACACCGTGAAAAGAGATCACAGAATTACAAGGCGCTCACATTCGAGTGATGTAATCCCGTCCCCTTCACCTATACAGTCACATCAATACTGACGAAGGTAAAGCATCATTAATCAACAGATAAACATATATCAATATTAACAACTATGCTAATCAAAAGCATAACATGAAACATAACATCCGTATAGTGCATCATCTCATCATAGAATAACATCCACATCACTCTAAAGCCAACGATCCTAAGACAATAACAAATATCAACATCTATCATAGTAAAGGTACCGACTAATAGCCTGAAGAAATCGGAAATACATAATAGCAACTAGAGGGGCACTACAAAAAAAGAATAGTTGACCATAGATTTACCCATTATCCTTCCATTTGCACCATTTCCACATAATTTTCACCTTGCATTTCATTCCTATCTACCATATTATGTGAATTTGTAGTGATGTTAATGTCAGGAACAATACAATGAGGTGAAGGATTTAAAGGCCCAACAAGTTGATGTGGTGGAGAATTATTAAGTGTTGCCAATGAGCTTGAAAGGGAATATTTGGGACTGCAATATGAGGTTGAAGAGGAATATTGGGGACTACAAGCTGGAAACAATTATGGTGGAGAAGAAATGACACATAGTGATACTTCTCCTTGAAACATTCAGACATTTCCCTCCCAATTTGATGACTATACCTTGAGAGATCCCTATTCAAGATACTTGGGTCATTGAGCTCAAGTGAAATATTTAAAGCATCAAACACAGAAACCAAGCTATGTTATGTGGTAAGAAATGTGGAGGAAAAATTCCTCCCACATACCCTTCACCCTTCCCAAATTCATACTCCTGAATGTGTAACAAGAGTGCATCATTTTGAAGAAAAACTTCATTAACAAAATTTATTGCTATAGAATTCACTGATTCCAATTTTTGAAGCATGTCCATGAGATTTGAAATAAAGATAGAGAGAAGGTTACAGGGAAATATTAACCTCCTAGCTTTTGGATGAAGAATTTATGTACCAATTACAGATTTTAAGCACTTATACACACTTGGACACTGAACTTTAAAAACCATTTCCAGATGATTTTCTCCCAAACAACCTGAGAAAGGTTGTTCCCACCATTGAATAGGAAAGCAAACCTGATAGTTTCTTGGACGATATTCCATTTTCACTTCGACGAGGAAAATCCACCTCGACAAAAACCACATATTTTGATAGCACAAAACAATGCACCAGACCCAGAGCCCTTTGACGACAAACCACCAAGATTGAACCTGAATCTAAAGACCAAAGAATTGAGATGTGGATTTAAGAAAGCAAGCACCATTGATGGACAAGAACCAAAGTTGAAACTGTAGCAACATTTACTGGAGAGAGATATTCGAAACTTACAAAAACCAAAGTGTATTCGCTATGCTTACAGCCATATACTTTGGATGAAATAAATAGAGAACACTTGAAACAATGCATAACCTTTAATTATGACCATTTAGTCTCTTCGGCACAAATTTTTTGTACTTGGCACGAGCTGGCTTCACCATAACATCATTTAACAATTTTTTACACATGTTTTTTTGTATTAATAATAGTTGAAACACTGCAAGGTACAACATTAAAACAATAATGTTGCTTTAGCCCATCAAAGCTCTGAAGATACAATCAACTATACAGAATGAGCATTTTATGAAACAAAGAACTACAGAAAAAAAAAAAAACAACGACTAATATGAGTAATATGCATAAGCCAACCACATGATAAGTGGCGGTTTTAATGCTCAAACGATGGGTTCTCAAGCCCTTTCCAATTGGCAAGGGTCTCAATCGCATCCAACTCCTCATTAGAGAATACTTCTTCCATTTCATGGTTTTCATTGGTGTGCAATGTAGGTTTTTGAATTCTTTGTTGGGATTTATCTTTTTCAGCTTTCTCATTAAGCTCTTTATGGAAACCAACAAGCGCATTCATAAAGATTGGCAGGCTTGGTTGTCCAAACTGCCATGTATGACCATACTTAGCTTCCTCTTGATGAACAAGCACAACCCCATCTCTTAGACATTCAAGAACTTTCCCTCTGAGATCTCCAAGGCAGCAATAACCTGCATAACAACATTGTAAAATATGAGTCTTTTAGAAGACTCAGTAAGCGCCCTCCGTATCCCGCTAAATTTGTCATCATTTCTTGCCCTCCAAATGCACCATAAAATTTCAGTAGATAGAGTAAACGAAAAAAATTGCAAGTCTTTGTTTAACTTTATATCATTTCCAATCAAAATTTCCTTTCAATTGATTTTCCCATCATTCCCCAAAAATCTCTGATCATTACAAAACAATTTCCAAGTTTCAGCAGCATATAAACATTCAAAAAAAAAAATTAATAGTTTTAGGCTTTCTACAAATGCTACAAATATCAATGTCTACATTATTTAATTTGTAAGGAATCTTATGTAAAAGAAGAAGCCATCTAAAACAGGGTTTCTTAACATGCTAGATAGTGCCAAAGGGAGGAAAAAGAATTTTCCCAACCTTTATTATCTAAGTCAACATTCCAAACTTTATTAAGATACTCAACAAGGGGATTTGAGTTAATGAGTTCTTTATAGATAGTATTGGTTTTAACATTAGCAAGAGGTGTGGAATCATTCCAAGTGAAATCCATTTGCAAATCAAAGTTAAGAGTGAATTTGGGGTTCAAGTGAAGTGACTTCCAGGCTTCTCTGAGCACTGAATAGGTTCTAAAACTTGAATGGGGCAGACCATACTCCTCTTTCAATTGAACCCACTCCAACAACTCCCCATTCCTTAGAATATTGTGGAAAGTTTTTATACCAGCCTGAGCCCATTTTTTGGCAGAGTAGCCCCGAATAAGGGCCAATGGTTTCCCATTGTGTTCAAGGTTCCACCACACAGATCTATTGGGGTGAATGAAGTTGGAGTTGTGTTCAAAGAAAAGAGGACAATGTATGTTTCCCTTAACACTTTCCCACGCTCTCCAGATACTTCTGAAGACCAATGAACCTCCAGACACTATTTGATGCTTGGTGATAAGAAGATCACTGAAGGGTAGATCTTTCCAAGACTTTGTAAGTTTAAGAACAACCCGCTGAATATTATTTCTGACTAATACTTTCCAAGGTTCAATCCCCTCCAAAGCTTTTATGACCCACTTAGCAACCAAGGTAGTACCATGTAACTTCATATCCTTAAGCCCCAACCCCCCATGGGCCTTTTCAAGACAACACCATTCCCACTTAACGGAGTGCTTCTTCCTTCTTCCTTTCCCATCAGACCACAAGAAACATCTAATCTTCTTTTGGATTTCATTAACCTGAAAGCTGTTTTAAAGAAGCAAACTAAAGCAAAATAAATAGTGTACGAGGACAAGATTTTCTGGCACACTTGGAGCCTCCTAGCCAAAGATAAATAGTGCTTATTCCAACTATCCAATTTCTTGTCAATTTTGGCCTTAATCTAGAGTCACATCTCTTTAAGATTCGAACTAATAGAGAAAGGTATACCTAGATACCTGATCTGTTTGTGGGGTCCACCCCATTAAATATCAAATTTTTGAAGCTAGTTGGGAGGGGTCTCAGACCACCCGAACATTATTGATTTCATTTTGGATACTTTGGCACCCGATGCAAGGCAAAATAAATTGAGTTTATTCATCAGGTGTGCCAGGTTTTCTTCTTCCAATTCCACAAAAATAGTTGTCATTTGAAAACTGAATGTTCAAGAGCTCGTTTTGATTAGGAAGGGTCAAGCCCTTTACTCTAGGTGAGGTACCTGCCTCTCTTAGCAAGTAATGAAGAGCATTAGAAGCAATCACGAACAAGGCTGGAGCCAGGGAGCAACCCTGTCTAATGGACCTTTCAAGGTTGAAAACTTCAGTGCAAGTACCATTCACTTCAATTTGAGCAACAACATCTTTCAGGAGGGTCCCAACCATATTGCAAAAGGCTTGGGGGAAACCAAAGGCTTCTATGGCCATAATCAAGAAAGACCATTCCACCCTGTCATAAGCTTTTTCAAAGTCTAACAAGAGCATGGCAGGATTTTGATTGCTATTTCTGGCCCATTCCATGGCTTCCCAACTCATGATCAGGTTTTCCAAGATGTACCTTCCTTTTATGAAGCTAGTTTGGGTATTATTAATGAACTTGGGAAGGATGTTGGTAATCCTCAAGGCCACAATTTTCGCCAAGATTTTATAGGAGACATTCAAGAGAGTAATTGGTCTCCAATTTTTTATCAAGGATTTGTCTCCCTCCTTGGGGAGTAGTTTGATGATCCCAGTGTTTATACTTTTCCAAAGTGATCCTCTATCTAGGGCTTCCAAATATACTTGGTGAAGATGCTCACATACCCAATCCGAGAATGTCTTGAAGAACTCAACTGAAAGCCCATCGGGGCCAGGGGATTTATCATTGCTTAGGGAGGAGATAGCTTTTCTGATCTCCTCCTTAGTAATAGGCTCTAAAAGATAGAGAGCATCTTCTTTCGAGATCTTGGGGGGAATTACTTGCTTGATTATGTTCCTTACATTATTGCAGCCTTCACAATTGCCTTCAGACTGAAATAACTCTTTGTAGAATCTATAAAAATGGAGTGAGATTTCCTCCTGGCTAGAAACCATGACACCATTATGACAGATTCAATCAATTTGTTCCTTAATTCCTTTTTATTTGATGTAATTGAAGAAAAACTTGGAGCCTTTATCTCCATTATTAAGCCAGTTCATTTTTTTCCCTTATTTTTAGGCCCTGCACTTTGCTATTTTGTAGTCTTCTCAAGGAGTTTTTGGCTTTATTGAGCTCTTCATAGAGACTCTCATTTTGAGGCTCCTCCTGGATTTTACTTTCAACAATTAGGAGTTTATCCTGGAGGCTATTTTCCTCTCTCCTTGCATCCATAGCCCTTTTCTTCCCAATGGTCTGGAATAGGAGTTTCCATCCATTTACATTCTGAATCCATCTCTCAATTGGGTTAAGACCTTTAAGCAACCATGTGTTAACCTCCCTTAGGGTAATGATGGCAGCCCTACAGTTTGCATCTTTTAAAAGCTTGCTGTTGAGGATGAATTTCTCCCCAATTTTGAAAGGACACCTGCCCACACTATTTAAAATGATATTAGCTTTGATTGGGTGGTGGTCTGAGAGAGTATAGGGATATACAGGCACTTTCTCACCCTCCTTGTATGGATCAAAAGAAAAGAAATCCCTATTGACATAGAAGCAGTCAAGCTTGTAGTAGATCCTTTTACCCCCTTTCTGGGCATTACACCAGGTGTACCAAAGGGAGTTGTTATCAACTTTCATCCCCTCAGGAGGGTCAAAGAGATTGAGCTTAGCTTTTAGTCTCAGCTAGTAGTGTTTTTCACTGCCCTTCCATTCTAGACTGAGGCCACCCTTTTTGTCTTCATTGTTTTCAACCATATTAAAGTCACCACCAATTATCCACAGGAGGTCTGGTAGATTGAGCAACCATTGCCAGAGCAAAATTCTTTCTTTGTAATCATTCAGGGCATAAATTGAGCAAATGCCAAACTTTAGGTCCCCCTTTTGAAGGGTGACCCAGACTACTCTATTGCAAGGGGAGGCCCCATAGCTAGTGATATGTTGATTCCACTTGTTTGCTACAAGGATGGCAGTACCACCTCTACCTTTTTCATGATTGGAGACAATTGGAGAGGAGTCCCCCCAAAAAAAGTTTAAGCTGGTCTCAAGGGTGAGCCCCACTTCCTTGACTTCTTGAAGGAGCACAAAATCTTTACTCTTTTCTAGGTTGAGAAACCTTCTAATGATTTATTTTCTGTCAGGGGACTCTAGTCCCCTCACATTCTAGGAGGTTTAGTTAATCGCCATCATTATCATTATTCTTGGAATACTCTTTAGTATTCTTGAAAAGGTCAAAATATTTAGGACCTTTCTCTTCACTCTCTAACCTTTTAGAGGCTGAAATTATGATCACCATGCTTGTTTTCTTTCTTTTTCCTTTACTTGTGTTAGTATTGACTTTGCAGAGGGAGAGAGAGACTTCTTTTTCCTTCCCCTCTTTTTAGGCTCATTGGGGGCATGAGGTAACCTCTTTCTTTCCCAGGTCAGCATTGGTATGAAGTCCAACATCTTCCTGGATATTGGCTGGGATTATGGGAGTTTCCTCCTTGTCCACCGACGTAGACTCGATGAGTTTGAAAACTTTAGGAATCCCCACAACTTTAGTGGTCTTCTTATCACCAGAGGAACAAGTAGTGTCTACAGGCTTGTTGGGGGGGTTAAAGACTTTATTGATCCATTCTTCACTTTCACTCTTATCCACAGACCATTTTTGGATCATTTTGGTTAATGATTCCATACTCTCTTTTAGGGGATGAGGGGGCTCGTCCTCATCTTCTGAGGAGACACAGGACCAACATTAAGGGAAGCATGTTTTGTATTCTCTTTACAATCAGTATCAGAATTAACATTGACAATTTCCTTGGGAGGAAGATCAGACTCGTTTCCAGATCTAGAAGGAATAACAACATTTGTAGCAGTAGAATTGGAATTTTCATAATTTGTATTAGCAGAATTGGTATTAACAACATTTGCATTATTCGAATATGTACTAACATACTTTGCATTAACAGATTTTGCATTAACAACATTTGAACTACCAGAGATTGCATTAACATAACTTGTATTAACTGAATTTGCATTAGCAGCATTTTCAATAACAAAATTTGCATTAACAAAGGTTGCCTTAACAGAGTTGGCATTGACAAAATTTGAATTTAAAAAGTCAATTGTATTCATCTTTAAATGCTCAAAATCTGATTTAGTAGTTGCATTACTTATAGGAGAAGTTCTTATTTTGTTTAGATCATAAGCAGACTCTTTTGTGCAAGTATTACCTTCGCAGGGAGTCAGAGCATGATGGGTTGGCATTGTACTAACCACCATTTCGACAGTGCCACCACCAAGATGGTAATTAGAACAATGAGAACCTATAATGCTCTGTCCCCTATTTTCAACTTTCGAGACCAAGTTTTTGACAGTCAAAGAGTTTTCTAGCTTGGTCTCGTCAACATTTTTTCCTTCCAAGCCAGAGCCAATATGATTGGCCTTTAGACCTACCCTTTTACAAGAGTACTCGACCAAGTCAAAGTTTTCCGCCTGACAAGCATTGTTTTTATTCAATTCTATGTTCTTTCAAATTTTATCCATCACAATCTGTTGGGCATTCTTTTTACTAGAGAAGGGGGCAGAGTTTTCCTTAGTCGCACAAGAGTTTGGAGCGCAAGGAAGAGAGGAGAGGACAAAGCAAACCGGGGGGGACAAAGGCTCACACGGGGGGGCTAAGCACCTCGGTCAAGAGGGAAGAGAAAGGGTTAGAGGAGTAGACAAAAGATAGGGGAGCAAGGGGGGGTGGGAGACACACAACAACCAAGGGGAGACCTAGAAGAGACAACGACTGGTGAAGGGGGCAAAGAGACACCAAAGAGGGGAAGAGGAGAGTTAGGAGCGATGGAGGGGGAAGGGGGGCCCTCTGAAGGCAGGCGAACTAGAGACTCGACAAACTAATGCAGGGAGCCCAGAGTCTGCAAGGAGACCACCAACAGAGGCAGTCATGACAGGAGCAACGACATCCTCTAAGACATTTTACACATGTTTTTAGATCTCGCCACACAAAATACATGTTATATAATGATTTTTTGGATTTTGAAACTTGTACCTGCACCCCAAAATAAACTTTGTTAATAATGAAAAAGACGACCTGTGTATTTATGCCATACATGTCGAGATATAGTCATCTACATTTGGATGCAGATAACATCACCAATATTTGAGTACTGCCCTTTGAAGTTCAAATTACCTTTGCTTCACACATATGCTCCTGCATTCTCCACTAAATTTGATGATTATTCTATTTAAACCCACTAATACATTGAATTTTCCATCACTGTTGCATACATAAACCTCCATGTTGGCAAAGTTTTAAACTCAAATGCCACATTTTTTATAAGACACAAAATCTAGATAAAATTGAAGACATTGTTGTTTTAGATCATGTAGAAAGAGAAAATTGAATTTTGTTTCAATTTTTTCAATTTTTTCAATTTTTTAATTTTCTATTAAGCCACATTTATACCTCCTTCACATTCCAATATTGGTAACAGATTTGGGTGAAGATTTACTGAACTGACTAAATGAGTGATTTCATCTATATTTTGATCACATCCTAAATTTGTCAAATTGTTACCTTCTCTGTAAGTATGCAAAATCTGATAGCAGCCTAACTTGTCCAATAATAACTAAATTTGCTTTAACACATACCCTAGTTTCCAATTTTCAAAATATAAAGTTTTATGTTAGTCAAATTCCCATTGCACTAGATTGAACTTTTTTTTTTGAAGGTTTTGAGACATAGATCTACTTTGTAACTTTTAAAAAGTAATTTGACGAAACATGTGTTTATATGACTTGTTCTATCTCTATTTTTGATAGTTGTCTTTAAAACTATTATCCTTCAATCTTATTATGGCTTTTTATTCTTAGTTGAAGGTTGTAAAGATATTATAAAGGATCCATTAACCCCCTTACATTTCTTAACATGTGTGTGTAAGGAGTTGGGTTGGAAATTACTCCGACAACCTAAGTAGGAAGAGCTTTACTTTGTTTGAGTACCATTATAATGGTGGTTGAATAAAACTTTGAGAATAGATTAGGTTGAATATAAATGTATAGGTATTTGTTCTTGTTTTCCTATGAATGAAGATATTGATTTAGTGGTACTTTATGTGCTCAATCTTTATAATAGAATGATAGGCCTCTATTTAGAGGACCTAAATTTCCTAGGTATCCATCTATTATATAAACACCCTATCATTTAGACTTGAATATTTGTACATGTTCTAAATTTAGGAATAGTTGGTAGTTATGCCCTATATATGATGGTGATCAAATCAACAAATATTGAATCAAGAGGATTAAACCTAGATTATAAGTAAACATGGAATTTTATTTTCTCTTGAAAACGTAACATTTAGGAGAATCTCCTTGGCATTGTGTTGCATAGTATATCCTTACTAGGTTATTGTAAGGTTGCCTGATTGATTCTCATTAAAGCATCTAGGGATATTTGAGGTTTGGATGCTCGAAATTATATTGAATATGAGGATGTTAATTTTAAACCATGTGACAATACTTTTAAAGTAAAATTGTTCTTATGTCATAATAATTAATGGAAAGACAAGAAATTCTAATGGTCATGTTATCAATTGGCTTAAGTAAATAAATTCGACGTTAGGAATATCTACATAGAAATGAAGGTATATGTGGATAGTAAACATCAGATAGGAGTTTAATAAATGTTATAACATATACCTTATATGAACTAAAGATAGCATATATGGATGTCAAGAAAATATTCTTACATGGAGGTTTAGAAAAAGATATCTGCATGAAGCAACATGAAGAGTTCAAGATAAAAGGTAAAGTTAATTTGGTTTGTAAATTGAAGAGGGCCTTGTGTGATTTAAGGAAACAATTGTAAATATGGAATAAAATATTTTATTCATATGCATTATAATTAATTAAGAAACTAACAACTATTTTGTTGTTATTGATATCTATAATCCTCACCTTCATTGTAAATGTGAATCAACCTTAATATTGTAATAACTATAAATTGAATCATGTATAACTTATTATATTCTAGAAGGGAAGAATAAATTTATATACTGACTAAGTACTTAAATGATATGTATTTAAGAATTATTTTTTTTGCAATTTATATGGAGTGGCCACAATTTCTTGGGAAATTTTTTAAAATTAAATTAATTTAAAAATAAAGATAAAAAAATTATAATGTTTCATGGATTAGAATAGGGTATTTATTCTATTTTTGTGTATAATTCCAATTTCACGGATCTTTGAAGACATTTTCATTACTTGAGGTTTTAAAAGAGGATTACATCAGTAAGTTCGTGTTGGGCTATGAGGGGAAACATTTGCTGTAATAACACTAGTTTGTCAAGAGTCATAAAATGAATGCATTTGGATGTGAACTTTCCCCAAAACCTTCCTTTGACCCCTTTAGCTCCTATGCTATGTTCTTGCATGGGTTATTCTTACACACAGGTCCTTGGAAAATAGCACCATTACTCTACCCTAAAACTAGAGATGGAGTCATATGCCCATATATTCCTTCTTCTCCATGTTGATTGTGATAGATGCTAGGCATATAAATGACAAGTGTAACGCCCTCACATATGGATCTCTAATCACTACAAAGGAAGGAAAGATATACAACCTACGTTGGTATGGCTGGGCGCTTATCACATATCACCCCCTTAACTATTTACCTCAAAATATCATCCCTGACTTCACAATCTAAATTGTTGTCACCATATGTCCTCTCCCGTTGAAATTAGGTGGTGCGATTTATGGATTACGGCTAAACTTTTAATATGGACTTTATTCCTAATTGACCTCCCACTCTTACCATCTGACTTGGGTACTATATCTTATGCCTTCACGCAAAGAGAAATTGTGAGCCTTCAAGTAGGATATAACATGTCCAAAGTAATATAATAATCTAGCCAGAGAGAGTGGTTGGTAATTAAATAAGTTACAAATTCATTGAACCACGTTATCATGCTCTGATTTTTCTTTTTACCACTATGCTTCAATGCCTCTAGGGCAGAAAATTTATTCTAAACATCATTTAGCATGGCTATTGGATACACAATGAATTAAAAATGATGAGTATTATATTTTCATCGAGGAAAATGATTGCCAGTGAATAGAACTCGGTATCCACTCCTTGTTCGATTAAACTGAAATGATCATAAATTTTGTTAAAAAAATAGACCATATCTTATGAAATTTTTGGTATTGTTGCTGAAGAGAGGGTCCTTTTTGGTGGAATACGAAAAATACACCACTAGAAACAATCCCGTAAGAAAGGCAACCAAGGTTTCAATCAAGAGAAAATATGATGTTTATGCAAGATTTTCCTCTAAAACACTCTTAGTGAATGTTGGAGATCTAAAATTGAAGATCACATGCACTGATGCCACCATAGTCAATGGCCCTTGCTTGGATGGTATTGTTCTCGGTGTGGAGAAGTGATGCAGGAGCATCCAGTGGTGTAGGGAAATCTTGCATCACCCAAAAAAAAATGTTTTTCCTTATTTTCTTTAGTTGTTTTGAGTCCCATGATGGCACTTAAGGGGTGTAAGACAGTCAGAAGTCAAAAAAAGGCAAAAATGATCACTTAATATTTTTAGTAAGTCATCTCAAATGGGCTCGTATGGACTTGAAAATTTACCCCAAGGAGTAGAACTTAAAAATATTTTCGGTCACGAAAGAATCGTCTCAATACCCTACACAGTTTGGGAGATATTAAAGTTTCTGTCTCAGGAAATTTCTCCAATGCAACTTCAAATTCAAATATGAAAACCTTGGAGGCCCTGAAATAACTCGAAAAGTTGATGAACTGATCTCTGATGGGTGTGATGTTGTAGATCTCTTCGAGAGCTTTCCAATGATATGTTATAATAGCAAATCAGACACCCAGTCAAAAGTTATGGCCTCGTGAAGTTGCCCCACTAAAAAGTGAATTTCATTAAAACTCCTTCCTAGGCAAGAAATCAAATGGCAGGACTTTTTGGCACTAAAACAAAAGGGAAAGTTGAACTTTCTAGAACATTATAGGGTGGTTATAGGTTAAGTGGGGGGTTGTAGAAGGTGGCTCCATTAGTGCAGATTGTGGCTCTGAATAATATATTTTGTTTTCAAAGTTGATTTTGTTGTAATGAATCAAGCCCATGAGACTGTAGCATTATAAGTTTTGAATCTATAATTTTATTTCCTAAAAAAATTGAAAGTGAGTTATTTTTTGTCTCACATCTTCTATGTTGTTATCTATTTTGTAATTTGTGTGGGTTTCGAGTGGTGTGGCTCTCATCAAGTGGTATCAGAGAGGGTTTTCCTAAGTGTGTAAACAGATCGCTGAACGTGAGGCAGTTTGCACCAGGACTTGTGGTTGTGGGTTTATGATAAAAGTGATTATAATGCCTCCACGAAGAAACTGTGGTGGTGGAAGGAATGTTATTGTACCAAAAGAGGGTTTTAGAGCCTTGTAGAGACAAGTTCAAGCATTGCAAGAGGAGATGCATTGAGGGTTTGAGCTAAGAAGAGGAGATGAAAGTGAAGATGAATTTGAAAATGAGGAATACTTCGAAGAAGAACAAGATGCAAAAGACCCAGAGCAAGTTAGATTATTTAAGACCATCTCTAAGATTGGGAAAAGGCTAAAGATCGATGTTTCTACATTTTCTAGAAATCTTAACCCAAAAGAGTTGATTGATTGGATCAACGATATGGAGGAGTACTTTGAGTATGAGGAGGTGGAAGATCTTGAGATGGTCAAATTTTCAAAGACCAAGCTAAAGGGTCATGCAAATATTTGGTGGAAAGAGGTACAACTAGAGAGAAATCAAAGAGGAAAAGATAAAATAACAAGATGGGATCGTATGGTGGAAAAATTAAAAAGACGGTTCATTCATGTGGATTATGAGCTAGATTTTTTGAAGAAGATGCAAGGGTTGAAACAAGCAAGAAAATCCATCAAGGAGTATACAAAAGAATTCTACCGTGTTTTGATTAGAACAGGCCATTCTGAGGCAAATAAGGAGAAAGTTTCCCCTTACATAAATGGGTTGAAGCCGAGTATTCAAGAAGAGTTGGGTCTGATAAGAATATCTACCATTGAAGATGCATATCAGTTTGCTTTGAAGGTAGAAGAAAAGTTGAATAGAAGATTTGAAAGTAAGCAAAGAGGTGGGGTTCGTGGTGGAAAGACAAGTGGACGGTCATATGGAGGTCAAAATGAAGATCAAAAGAAGGGTGAAGGATCCAACAACAACCAGAACCGGAAAGGAGATAACACCTACCGTCCTCGTGATTAAAATAATGGAGACCAAAGAGGAAGAGGAAGCTTTCGTGGAACTTATTTCCAGTGCAGAGAAGAACATAGAGCTTGAGAGTCCTCAACATCAAGGTAGGACAAATAAAAGACCCGAGGGTATTGCACAAGTTGCACATGTAGATGAAGATGCTGAGTCTTCACATTCTGAGGATGCAGAAACAAGAGAGGTTCTTGTCACTAGAAGAGCCTTGCTGAATGAGGAGAAGGAACCAACTCAAAGGAAGAATTTGTTTTGCACCAGATGTAAGTGTGAAGGTAAAGTTTGCAATGCTATTATTGATGAAGGTAGTACTGATAACCTTGTTTCAGAAGAGATGGTTAGTAAGTTGTGGTTGGAGAGAAGAAGGCATCCGAATCCATACTAGATTGCTTGGTTGTAGAAGGACCATAAAGCTTTGGTAAATGAGCAATTTCTGGTAAAGTTCAAGATTGGAAATTACCATGATGACGTATTGTGTGATATTATGCCTATGGATGTTTGCCATATGCTATTAGGCAGGCCATGGCATTTTGATCGGCGAGTAGTACATGATGGACATGCCAACACCTATTCTTTAACAAAGGATGGAGTTCATCATAAGTTGAAGCCCTTGAAGAGGCAAAGGAAAAAATATGTAGTAATGCAATAATTTGTTTGGTTGATGGAAGAAAGTTCCTAGAAGGTATGAGGCATGAGTATATGTGTTTTGCATTGATCCCTAGAGTTGATAAAGAAGATACTAATGAGGTACCTGTAGAGGTTTTAGATATGTTGAATGAGTTTCAAGATATTGTTTCTAATAACATACCTAAAGGTTTTCCTCCAGTAAGAAAGATTAGTCATCAGATGGACTTGATTCCTAGAGCCAGTTTGCCAAATAAGGAAACCCATCGAATGACTCCAATAGAGAATGAAGAGTTGAATATACAAGTGCAAGAGTTTTGTGGAATGGATTGATTCGAGAGAGTTTGAGTCCATGTGCAGTACCTACAGTACTAGCACCAAAGAAGGATGGAGAATGGAGGATGTGTACAGACTCCCGAGCTATCAACAAGATTACTATCAATTATAGATTTCCCTTGCCAAGGATGGATGATATTATTGATTATTTGAGTGGAGATGAGTACTTCACAAAGATAGATTTGAAGATTGGATATCACCAGATTTGGATTAGAGAAGGAGATGAATGGAAGACAACCTTCAAAACCAAGGAGGGCTTGTATGAGTGGTTAGTCATGCGTTTTGGGCTAACCAATGCACTGAGCACATTTATGTGGCTTATGAATGAGGTATTGAAAGAATTTTTAGGAAAAAATGTTATTGCTTATTTGGATGATATTCTCATTTTCAGTAAGACATTGGAGGAGCACTTGATGCATATCTGAAGAGTTTTTGAGAAGCTAAGGGAGGAGAAGTTGTTGATTAATTTGAAGAAATGTAGTTTTGTGAAGAGAGAGTTGGTGTATCTAGGATTTTTTGTCTCAGCAAAGGGTCTTAAAATGGATCTAGAGAAGGTGAGAGCTATCATTGAATGGCCTACCTCAAGGAGTGTTATAGAGGTAAGATCATTTCATGGTCTAGCAAGTTTTTACAAAAAGTTTATTAAAAATTTTAGTAGTATTTGTGCACCTCTAACTAAAGCAATGAGAGGGGATATAAAGGATTTTAAATGGACTGAAGGAGCAACAAAGAGTTTTGATATGTTGAAGAAGAAATTCACATAGCAACCTTTTTTGGAACTTCTAGATTTCAATAAGGTCTTTCAGGTAGATTGTGCTGCTAGTGGCACTGCCATAGGAGTTGTTTTGAGTCAAGAAGGTAACCCTGTTGCCTATTTTAGTGAGAAGTTGAATGATGCTAAGAAGAAATATCATGTCTATGATCAGGAGTTTTATGCTATAGTTCAGGATTTGAAGAAATGGAGACACTATTTGTTGCCAAAAGAATTTGTTTTATATACTGATCATCAGGCTTTGTAGTATCTCAATAGTCAAGGAAAGTTAAATCAAAGGCACTTAAAATGCATTGAGTTTTTGCAGAGTTATACTTTTGTTTTGAAGCACAGGAGTGGAAGGTCAAACAAAGTTATAGATGCCTTAAGTAGAAGGAAAAATTTGTTGATAGAGATGAATATAGAAGTTGTTGGGTTCAATGAACTTAAGAGTTTGTATCCTAAAGATCCAGACTTTGTAGAAGCTTGGAAGGCTTGTTTGGAACCCGTTACATTGGATAGGGCAAGATGGTTGGATTTCTTAATCCAAGATGGGATGTTGTTTAGAGGAAGCCAATTGTGCATTCCAAAGAGTTCTATAAGAGAGAATCTAATCAAGGAGAAGCATAGCGGAGGATTGACTAGACATTTCGGTTGAGATAAGACCATTACTCTTGTTAGTGAGAATTATTACTAGCCATAGTTACAACAGGATGTAAAGAATTTTGTACAAAGTTGTAGAGTATGTCAGATGGTGAAGGGAGCAAGTCAGAATATTAGATTGTATCAACCATTACTTGTACCTGAGAGGCCATGGGAGGACATTATCATGGATTTTGTTCTTGGCTTGCCAAGGATACAAAGAGGGCATGGTTCCATATTTGTGGTGGTGGATAGATTTTCAAATATGGCTCATTTCATTCCGTGTCATAAGACCAGTGATGTTGTTCATGCTACAAAGTTATTTT
Source organism: Sequoia sempervirens (assembly GCA_007258455.2). Lineage (NCBI taxonomy): Eukaryota > Viridiplantae > Streptophyta > Pinopsida > Cupressales > Cupressaceae > Sequoia > Sequoia sempervirens. The sequence continues at coordinate 98,793,560 of VDFB02256132.1, read as the reverse complement.
TCAGAGAGGTGGTGAGACTACTTGGTCTACCGAAGAGTATAGTTTCAGACAAAGATACCAAATTTGTTGGTTATTTTTGGAGGACATTATGGAAGAAGTTGAAGACAAATTTGAAGTTCAGTTCTACACATCATCCACATATTGATGGAAAAATGAAGGTGGTGAATAAGAGTCTGGGTAACCAGCTAAGATGCTTAGTAGGATATAAGCCCAAGGGATGGGATTTGATTCTATCACAAGCAGAATTTTCTTACAACAATTATGTCAACAGGAGCACTGGTAAATCACCATTTTAGATTGTGTATGGGAGTAGTCCAAGAACTACTTTTGAACTAAGGAAGATGGATAAGGGGGAGAAGAGTAGTGCTGAGGCTGAAGATTTTTCTAAGCACCTAAATAATTTGCATGAAGAGGTGAAGAAACATATCAATAAGATGAACTCACAATATAAGGCTAAGGAAGATCAAAAAGGAGGTATAAGGAGTTCCAGGTAAGAGATGAAGTCATGGTTCATTTGCAAAAGGAAAGGTTTCTAGTTGGTACATACAACAAGTTAAGGATGAAGAAGTTTGGACCATCCAAGATCCTGAAAAAGCATGATTCAGAGGTAGAGTTGCCTGATGAAATTCGTATTTCACCTGTGTTTAATGTGAATTCAAAATTCACCATGCTCCCTTTGGGTTTAATTTTTGGCTAAGTACCGGCCCATGCCTTCAACAAATTCATCGGCCCCTTTTTGGTTGTTGCTGCGACTTCCTCCACGTGTTCACTCATCACTCTCTGAAGGAACTTCCTCCTTGATTTTTTATCATCCCCCACTCGCATGCCACGTAGCTCCCATTCGCATAAGGATTTGGTGGGCCACACAAGCAACGTTTGCAGTAAACATTTTGCTACATGTTCTCTTTGCGCAAGCTTTCAGTGAAGGAAGGAAGTATTGACCGTGGGCAGCGAAATGCTGCCACACGTCTCTTTGGTGCACACTTCTCCATTGCTCAGATTCTGAATCTTTTTGGTTACTGCTTGCCAAGCAGTGGAGGGTTTGCTATAAATACTACTCTTTACTACAGAAGAAGGGTTCCCAGTTCTACATTTTCATTCCAAGAGTTCCAATATTTTTGGAGATCATATGCTATTTCACCAGTTTTTAGAATCATAGGATTTTGGAGAGATCAGGCCTTTGTATTGTTTAGATTATTGCAAGAACTCACAGACTGTGCCCCTGTTTGGCCTCTCTGTTTCTTAAGCTATTGATAAACTCTATGTTGTGCCATTATTGTTTTAATGGTTTATTTGTCGTACTTCTATAATTTGAATGCAAGTTTGCTGGTTTAGATCATTTCTTTTGACTCTTCTTTTCAGTAAATGGGCGTGATTATTATTTTATGTCACTGAATGAGCTATTCATGCTGGAATCCTTAATTTATGTTATTCTAAGACAGGGTAAATTACTAAGCAAGCCCTTAGACTATATCCAAAAGATAAGTTTATCGTGCCTTTCATCTAAATTCTGGCGCATCACCTTAGTTAGATCTTTTATTTTGATATATGGTTCCTTTTCCCATTCCAAAACCCTATTCATAGAAGAAGTCGACTTCTTTAAAAATTTGGAGATCACTCAATTTAGTGCAATAAGTCCCCCATAAACTGAGTTTCCCACAAAGGGTTGTTACCTTGCCAATTTTTGGCATCAATAGTTTTTCTTTTTCTTGGCATGCCTGGTGGGACTGAGCTTAATGAATCAAATTTTCAGAAGCGTGTATGAGCCATTGACTTGTTACTAGGTCCCAAACATCAAATAATCTTGGTTTATTAGTACCACCATTAGGGACAGTACAACCCGCAACCCAATTAGTGAACGTTCCGCTTCCCCCTCCCTTTCCGCTAGCCATGTTGCCTACTACTAACATAAATTATATGGCATGGGATGCCGGAAGCCCCCTTGTTGCTCCATAGCACTTGCCGTTTGGGCCGCTATCCCAGTTTCCGCCCTAAAGGCTATACCTAAATTCACTAGAGATGGCTCAAGAACGTCATCCAAACATTTGCAAGATGTTGTGGATGTATGCCTAGTACATGGGGTTACAACCCAAAATGTGGCGTTAAGACTGCTTGCCGCTTCTTTCAGGGGCAGGGCACTAGATTGGTACCGCACATTGTCAACAAATTTTTTCAGTACCTAGGATGAACTCAGGGAGCCCTTCTATCAGAGGTTCTTGAATGATGGAGGCTAATCATCGCTATATTATCAGCTCTCGGTCATAAAGTGAGCTCCGCACAAAGCCATGGCTGACTTCAATGCTCGGTTTCATACAAGCTGGTAGAGGATTCAAGTTGATATTCGCCCACCATCCGATCTATCTTTCATGTTCTACTTGAAGTCTATCAATCCTAACATCTCAATGATGATCCAGTCTCTCGGCGGAACCACACTACCGGCTGCATATAGTGTCACTGTTAAAGTGGAGAACAATTTGATAGATGCCAGGAAGTTTCTGCCTTGGCCCATCATCCCCATATTTCTAGAAATATCGGTTCCTGCTTAGGAGATTCCTTCTACCAATGCACCGACTCTTCCTCAATCCATGTACATGTATCCGAACACATTGCCAAATGTTGCCTCTACATTCAGCTCTTCAAAGGAGGAGATGAGCGAATTCAAGGAAATGTTGCAGACTATTGTCAATGAGATAACCGTTATCAAGTGCAACCAGGTCATACCTTCAAAATTTTTCTATTAGAATTATCAAGGTAAAAGATCCTCTTACCAACAAAATTAGTTCCAAGGAGGCGCTCACACAAATCCATAGGCACAAACAACAAATCAAATGGTACCGATACCTTCTCCACTACAGGGCGCTAACTTAAGCTCGAGCAGAGAATTAACTGTGGGATAAAACAACTTAGTGGATGACACCAATCCTTGGTGCTTCCCTTGTGGCGATTCACATATGCCCTGAAATTTCTCATGTGGCAACCTACAATAAAAGGTGGCGAAACAGTGCAACCAAGCCACAACTTCAGACCCTGGAAGCTATGTGTATACATCTTTGCAAATGGACAATGCGATGCTCACGGCACAAATGCAAGGGATGTCACTAGAGAAAAAAGTGGACATCGCCCTCGACCAAGCACTCTTCTCATGTATGGAAGAGGAAGAAGTGGTGTTTTCAAATGATACATCCACATCTAAGACACTGCAAGTGGAGTTTGATTACAACACTTGTTCAAAAAGGAGATTCACAGGTGAGCTAGTTAGTCCGCAGCCCAAAAGTACTCTTGACCAGACGTCTAGTACCTCTGCAACATTACCACAATACCTGTCGCGAAAGGAAATTATTATAACAAGAGCAAAGGAGTAGAAACCTCTAAATCCGCCACCATTCAATGCAGTGGAACAATTGAAGAAATCCTTTGCTAACGTGTCTCTGTGGGATATTTTAGCCATCTCGAAATAGAAGACGCTACTACAGAAGGCTCTCCGGGATGGTGCGAGCACGACGCCAATAGAACTGTTACCAAAGTAAGGGTTGTTGATCAAACATCTCCTGCCAAAGTTCTTACAAACAACACAATGAAAGCCCTTGCTGAAGTAAGAGGTAAGTCGAAGCCTCAACCCTTCTTCTTAACTCTCATTATAGGGGAGAAATTATTACACAATGCCATGATTGATTCTAGTGCTAGCACCACAGTTATGCCTAAACAGATAGCTGAGGCCTTAGGACTCAGTTATGAACCCTTAAAAAGAGGAGTGATGCAACTTGATGGAAATAGAGTAGAAACCGTAGGTGTCATCAAAGCACTCCCCTTGACCCTATTCGCTTTCCCTAGTATCATAGTGTCGCAAGACACTATGATCATAGATGTTCCACCCATGTTCGGTAATGCCATGATTGATTCTGGTGCTAGCACCACGATTATGCCTAAACAAATAGCTAAGGCCTTAGGACTCAGTTATGAACCCTTAAAAAGAGGAGTGATGCAACTTGATGGAAACATAGTAGAAACCATAGGTGTCATCAATGCCATGATTGATTCTGGTGCTAGCAATTCCATGCCATGATTGATTCTGGTGCTAGCACCACAATTATGCCATGATTGATTCCAGATGTGCCGCAATGCCATGATTGATTTTGGTGCTAGCACCATGGTTATGCCTAAACAAATAGCTGAGGCCTTAGGACTTAGTTATGAACCCTTAAAAAGATGAGTGATGCAACTTGATGGAAACATAGTAGAAACCGTAGGTGTCATCAAAGCACTCCCCTTGATCCTATTTTCTTGCCCTAGTATCACAGTGCTACAAGACACTATGATCATAGATGTTCCACCCATGTTCGAACTTTGTCTATCCCAAGAATTTACTTCAAAAGTGGGTGGATATTTGTCCCTAGATTGGTCTCATTTGATCCTTAGAGCCAAGCATGGTGTGAAGATGAAGATAGAATCCAAAGCTTTACATTCAAAACATGTAGCCGATGAGGCTATGATCAATTTTGAAGCAACACACACCTCTATGACCAAGCAAGAAATGTATCACACCGAGCTACTAGAAGATGAAAAGGTGACCGGGGATCAGAATGATCAAGAAGATGTTCTTTTGAGTGAACATATAGATACTGAACCTTTCGGCAATTACCATGCTACCGGGTTGGGCACCTATGTCATCTACGATGAAGATCAAGTACTCCCAAAGATTGTCAAAGAATCTGAAGGCAATCAAGCCTCAAAACTATGGACGTTGCACTTCGACGAAGCAAGATGCAAGAATGATGCAGGAGCTGGGATATGTTTAATATCCCCATAGAATGAAAAGACACTAAGGTATTTTCGCTTCCAGTTTGCTTGCTTGAACAACGAAGCTGAATACGGAGGACTAGTGCAATGTATCAGTCTTGCGGAACGGATGGGCATAAAACAACTAATGGTGTTCAGAGACTCCAAACTTGTGGTTAATCAAGTCCGAGGAATTTCTTTAGCCAAGAATTCCTGCATGCAATCCTATAGGCATCGATTTTGGGCCCTGATTGAGGGATTTGAAGCCTTCAACATTCAGATGGTGCCTCGATGACAAAATATAGATGCGGATCACATGGCATCAGTTGGATCTCAATTTGATCCCACCTCCAATCTCATTCACAACAAACACTCTGTATGAGTAATAGTCGGACCGACAATTCCAGACAATGACCAAAGCTAGCAAGTGTTTGACAGTGATGAACACATTGCCTCGTTCATCCAACAATCGAGTGAATTTTTTGATCAACTCCAACCAAAGATTACCGAAGCCTATGATCATCCAACTGAAATCAAACAAGCTCCCAAAAGGATTGGCCACTCTTGAAAACCTTTTCAATTGTGACGATGCAAGAAATGAGAAGAGGAGGTTTGTAGTAGACAAAAGTGACTACACGAATCTCCAGGTTGGCAATGGAAGGAAGCTCAAGTTTGGGAAGGATGTTTGACATCGTGATAAAGAAAGGCTTATCGAATTTTGAGATAAATATGGAGTGGTGGCCTAGTCATATGACGACCTTAGGGGATATGATCCCGATATCATTCAACATACAATAGAGTTGGCAGAAGGTGCAAAAACCATCCACCAAAAACAAAGACCAGTCAATCCCAAGATTGAAGCGCTTATGGCACAAGAATTAGAAAAGCTAGTCCAGTCGCAGATTGTCTTCTCAATCAAGCACAACACATGGGTATCCAATTTGGTCCCAGTCTGAAAGAAGAATGGGGATATTCACTTATGTGTGGACTTTCGAGACCTGAATAGAGCATCCCTGAAGGATCATTACCCACTACCCTCAATGGATTCAATCCTACAAACAGTGGCAGGATCCAAGATGTTTTCCCTATTAGATGGCTTCTTCAGTTATAATTAGATCTGGGTCAAAGAGGAGGATAAACATAAGAAAATGTTCACTACCAAGTGGGGAACGTTCGCATATGCCAAGATGTCGTTTGACCTCTCAAATGCAGGAGCTACCCTCCAACGGGCAATGGATATCGCTTTCAGCGAACTAATCAACAAGATTATCCTAATCTATTTGGATGATTTGATGGTGTTCTCTAAATCCAAGGATGATCATTTTGATCATCTAGAGATGGTGTTCAAGAAATGCCAGGAGTTTGGGATATCCCTAAACCCCAAAAAATGTGTCTTCGGAGTATCGCAAGGCAAACTACTAGGGCATGTAGTGTCCAAAGAAGGAATTTCAATTGATCCTGAGTGGGTGAAAGCAATCAAAGAGCTTCCTCTCCTGGTCAACAAGAAAGGCGTTCAATCCTTCTTGGGGAAAGTAAATTTCGTTAGCAAATTTATTTATGATTTTGCATGAATAATCAAGCCAATTACCCTAATGCTGAAGAAGGATCAAATATTTAAATGGAAAAAAGAAGCCAGAGAAGCTTTTGAGAAAGTCAAGGATGCTATCTCTTTCGCTACTGTTCTGGTTAACCCAAACTTATCAAACGACTTCATAATGTATGTATTCAGTGGCGAGTCAAGCATTGCTACTGTCTTAACTCAAAAAGATGACGAGGGAGAGGGAGAACATTCGATAGCATTTCACTCCCAGACCCTGAAGGATAATGAAACAAACTATAACTTTATAGAGAGGCAGGTGTTTGTCATAGTTAAGGGGCTCAAGAAGTTCCAATACCTAATCTCCTACAATAAGGTGATTGTCTATGTTGCACATTCTAGTGTGCACAAATATATCATGGAAGGAGAAATCACCAAGAAAAGAGCCAATTGGATCACCAAGATCCTCGAGTATGACATTGAGGTCAAGCCTACCAAGACTGTTTGGGAAAGAGGACTGTGTGAGTATCTTGCACACGAGGAAGAAATAGCCCTTGAAGAAGAGCGATTGGAACTAGTCCTAACAAACGATTCAGAGTCTGAAGGTTGTTGGTTGGTAGATAGAGTAAGGTTTATGCATACATGAAAGTATCCGCCAGGCCTTCCTTCTTAGAAGAGGAGATTCTACCGGCTACAAAATAGTGGATTCATGCTCATTGAAGAGATCTTGTTCAAGAGGAATTTCAACAACCTCCTATTGCGATGTGTCACCGCAGAGCAAGCAAAAAGGATCCTCGACACTTACCATAGCAGTCCTGCAAGCAGGCATTTCTCTGCAAAGACAACCGCTATCAAAATCATGTGTGCGGGATACTTTTGGCCGATGCTATTTCATGATGTCTACTCCTTGGTGAAAATTTGCAAGGAATGCAAGTTCTTCGCTGGAAGAAGAAATAATTCCGCAATGCCTCTCAATCTTATAGTGACTGATGAGCCATTCGCATAGTGGGGTTTAGAATTCATTGGAATGATCAACCCAGCCTCCAACACAGGGCATAAATGGATCTTAATGACCACAGATTACTTCACGAGATGGACCAAGGCCATGCCACTTAGGAATGCGACAAAGGCAGAGATAGTGGATTTCCTAGAGGGACTGGTGACAAGGTTTGGACCACCCAAAAATATCATTTCTGACAATGCTAAAGATTTCCTAGGCTCTAAGGTAAGTCAATTCACACTTTCACATGACATATTCCTTAAAACATCGTCAAATTATTACCCGCAGGGGAATGGCTTAGCCAAATCAACAAACAAGAATCTGGTTTGACTTCTCAAAAGAATTGGTTTAGAATATCAAAGAGAGTGGCACAAAAATATTTGAACAACACTCTGGGCAAACCACATAACTCCAAAGCAAGTCCTCAAGACTTCGCCATATGAGCTAGTTTATGGAAAAGAGGCATTATTGCCTATCTCTATGGAGATTTCGGCATTGCAATTGCTAAAATTCCTCAAAGTAGAACAAAATGACGCAATGGAGGTAGGGTTAGCCGAGTTGCTAGATGTAACATCCCTCTTCTTAATACTCAAGTAATCTCAAGAATTTACTAGAAGGTAAATAAACTTAGTAAACGAAAGAGAGATTTTTTTTTTTTTACATTTAAAACATTTGCATTAGCACAAGAATAAAGTATAACTTTTCCAAATAAATTCAAACTTGAATTCATATGTAATCATAACTAGAATCAAGAGAATTCCTTAAACTTTTCATTTATATCACATAAAATACACTTAGCATAAAGAATAGTTTTACCTCATAGGTTGATTGTCATAAACCATAACATGGAGTTCACAGCATCTGAAATGTTGATATCGATCTTCACGAGACTCAGTGAGTCTTCTACTATAGAGGGAGAGCATCATCTAAGTGCTTTTCCTCCAACTGTGGACTTAAGTGGTCCCCCACACACTTCCTAACTAGAAGTGCCCCGACGCTTCATGAAGGGTATAGATATAAGGAACTATCAAGTTTCTCCATCTGAGTCCTAGTGATGTGTCCTACAAAACTCAATCGACCATACAAATCTAGATCCCTTCTAACTAAGTATGGTCATTCTGATTGGTCATGCCATCTAGACACACACCTCTAACTCGTCTTAGAACTATCACATCCTATAGTTTTACTTATCTATTGGTACTCTAGACACAAACTAGTCTGTAAAGAAAAACCATTCTAGCCAATCTGACTTAGAACTAATCCTTAATCTACGATATACATGTAATGTAAAGATTTAGGTATTTCAACCTTTTAAAAGTCCCTTATTGCATTCTTGCAATATCTAGGGTTTATGAATTCCTGTCATTTAATCTCAAGATTCAATACCCAACATCTTTGATGCATTAAATCGAGTTTCAACATTATCATAGAATCTCTTAAGGTGTTATAAATATTTCTTGTCTTGTTCTATGGTTTTCTCGACCCTTCACTATCAATCAGTATATATGTGTACAATGTCATATACGACATAAGAGTTATAAATTTCCTATAACCTCCTTGTTTCAATACTAGGGTTTAGCTTCTCTAACCCAATACATGGAAATATCAAACATCCTTGTTTTTGCAAAGGTAAAACATAAGTGTAACAAAATGTACGAACAATATGCTTCTAGTATTTCCTAGACCACTTGGCATTGTTTGAGTTCACATTTTACGTACATGAATAATCAAAGTATTCAAGATATTCCCTCACCAATATAATATCTAAAACAATACTATCATTTCATATTAATAGTATTGATCTAAATCAATCTTTCAACCCTTACAAGGTTTGATTTATAAAAAAGAATAATCTGCTTTCGACCCTTTGGTCTACTTGGTACAATTGACTTCCAACAAAGTTAGGTTTTTGAACTCCTATATATATATAACATCCTATTATATGTATATATCACATAAACCTTCATCAATAAAAATAGTTTACCGCTTTCTTGTGAGATTGAGATACAAGTCTCACAATACCCAACTCTAGATTAATCACTCTATTGATGCCCAACCTGGGGTTAATTTTTCCTTTTGTGCACTTAGCAATAAAATAAGTTCAATAAAAGCTACAAGATCTATATATTGGCATTTTCTATATCTCTCTTTCATTTGAGAATCATAACATAAGAAACCAATGCTATCAAGGCTATCTAGGGTTCCACATTCTTGGATCACCTATTTCCCTAATCATGTATTACAAGAAAATTGGCGAGAGGAATTCTATTCCCTACAATAAATATTTATCCATGTTGCATCCTCCTTGCTTCAATATCAAGATGATATTATCTCACTAAAAAGTTCCTTGAGAGGACTAGCAAGATTTCATCTATGGAGCTATCCTGGTCTTTAACATCAACTAAAGGATCTAATTCCATTTTCCTTAGTTTCCCATTACTATCTTAAAATCCAAATTCAATAATATATGACAATACCACATAAGTATAATGCACTCTGGTTTTCTCCAAACCTCTCAGGTGCTATACAACCCTCATTACTCTAGGAACGTGAATACGCTATAAAATAACCATTCTTTGACTAAGGTCAATCGAATTCTCCTAAAGGTTTTATTCACATATCAATACTTACAATCCTATTGATCTTCCAGTGTCCACTATCTTTCATCTTAAATGAATTATGAACTCATATACCAGAGTTTTCCTCGAAACCTCAGATATTCTAAAACTTAGTTGTTAAAATCCTTAAGTGTTATCATATCTCTGACCTTGGACATTCCAAAATAGATCAATGTCTCTCTACTGCTCTGGATGAAAGGGTTTCTATCACAAACTTGACAACTTTTTCATACCTTATTCTCGTGTTTGGAAAACATAGCTATTTTAATATCCCTGCTATTGCATAGACACTCCACTAGGATATTCATCTTTGGTTACTGTTAATCACACTAGATAAAATCTGATCAACTACCTAATGAATTTAAATAGTAATGTCAAACAAACTTAGAGCTCAATCTACATACATGAGAGATTTCAACTTTTCATTTATTTCAAGACTTACACTCGTCTTTGAGATGTCATAACTCTCAGAAATTTTAATTTCCAAAGTGAAGCTTATGCTTCCAAAAGTGATGATGAAACATACAAGGTAATAAGGTTGACTCATACTTGAGCGATCTTCCCAAATGTACACAGATGTTACACCTTGCTTCCCTTCTAGTCTATGACGACCTCCCTGTGATACGACACAAAAATAAGTGTTTTCCCCACTGGGCTCCAACCCTCCTCCTTTCATATGCACCCCCACATCCATGATATTCCCCCCCATCTCTTAGTCGGTAATACATGCCGGGATTTTTCAAGATCGGTGCATTGGGAAGGGATCCATCAACCCCTTGTTATTCAACTGCTCCTAGTAGTTATCTTCCTCCTCCCACTCTTGCTAGGCAAGAATCGGTTATCCCCAACTTCTATGAAGGTAATTAGCGAAGAAATAGTTCTTGAAGTGGTTAGGGCTGAAAGCCTAAATGGAAGAGCCATAGTTTCCACGTGGATTGCATTTGAATTCCCAAGCGCTAGAGACTTACGCTACTTTTATCTTGTTTCCACAAATCCTGCTAATATACAAGTTTAGGTATGAATTTCATAATTGTATTTATCCTCCAATTTAGCATTAGATAATGCTTGGTACTGCTAGCCATGACCTGAGCCAAGCAAGAAACATTTATAGAACCGTTAAAGAGGTAATTTGAAAGGAATAGTTTGTTCACCCGTGACATGATTCTTATCCTCCCAAATACCATCAACTTACTTTGGAATATACATTTTTTTTAATAAAAAGAACAATTACCATGCTAATTGACGTGATGAGAGATGGGGTTGAGAGAGGAGAATTGAATTGCTATCAAATAAGGTTTATGCTGCCTTCATGAAATTGTACTCACAACCCTTGATGGCCACTATTATCATTGTTAAACCATCTAGATCTATTGCCAATGATAAATTAGTATGTCACGGCCTTTCAAGGCTCATGTTGGCATTAGAAACAAAAAATTTAAATTCGAAACATGCTCCTCATGTAAGAGTTGAGCTAAACAATAAACTCTCCAGCTAGATTAGCCATTTTGAATAATCTTATATTATGTATAAACATATTAAAACTTCCAAGATTAATATCAACTTTACCATACAAAGTCGATGACATTCACTATCAGTCGACACACAAGTGAAGTCACCCCCTCAATATGCACTTCAAATATTATCATCATGACCAACGTCCTTATGCAATATCCCAATGAGAGTCATTTTATTTGCAATAGTTTATGCATGCACATATGTATATATACATACTTGAACGTAAATGTTTGTATGTTGATAGTATCTATGTCTTTGAATGCACATATGCATCCATGCACCCATCTATACATGTACAAGTACATATGCTTACCTTATCCCACATATACCCGACTCAACTAGGTTCACCATTTTTCCTCAACACTAGACCTAAGATGGCAACAACCTGTTCTTTTCCTTGTATCTATACCCTTCTCTCTGATGATGCTCTCCCTCCCTTTGTCGAAGGGGCGAAAACCTGTTCCTTGAATGCAACTTGCAATAAGCCATTAGAGATTAATGTATCAATAATCATTTCATAGTCCTCATGAAATCATCACATCTTAACAACTTTTAAACACATGTCAATTTTAGTCAAATAAACATAACTCATGAAAACATTGATTTTTCCAGACATTTTACTAAACATCAAATCATTAAATCATGCGTAATAATCATTTAATTACTTAAAAAGTAAAAAGTGAAACATAGTTAAAGTTAGGGGTGTAAGATATCTCCCCTTGTAAGAGTCATCATCCTCGATGATCCAATGCCTTTGAAACTTTATAAGATAAAAGTTTTGTTTATCCTGCAAAAGCGTAAGCAATTGAGAAAAAATTAGATATAAAATCATGGTAAACTTTCCATGTCATATTACCCTCTAGTTACCGGTCCCATTGGACCTTGCTTTTAAGAAGCTTGATGATGACCACTCCCTGGTCCTATACCTTTAGATCATTCTAAGAATATAATTATCATCTATTATATACTTTTCAAATATAATCATTAGAAGCATTATACCTCCTGGTAATAGCTGAAAATAGAATGATTCTATAATCAATCAAATTGATAACTACGAGAATTTAGAGGAGTCCTTTATATCTAGGAGCTGGTTTGGAATTCATTCCTTATTTTATGAACCTTTTCTTCTCTAGCTGAGAATTGTGTTAGTGTACGGTTGGAATTAACTTAGCTTTTCTATCTAATACTAGCTTCCACCAATCTTTTCTGATCAGTTTGATTTGTTTATCCATTTTTGTCAACTTTTTTGGACTAATGCTAATCCTATCTTCTAGCTTACCTAGCTTATAGGAATTTGGCATTTTTTGTGTCCAATGTTTTAATGGAGTCATCTTGACAACATAATTATAGAGGTTGTTGCAACAAACTCCATAAAAGATGGATACTCTTTCTATGTGTAGAAATCAACTACTTTTAACACAGGTTACCAAGAGAATTTCACCAATGGTTAACATCAACCTTCACTTTTCTAGCTAAAAAGGTTATTCATCAAGTACCAATTTCATTTATCTCATGCATCATTAAATTAAGATGATAAGTAAATACAAGAGAAAGGATCAAAGTTTCTTTTCTAGTACAACTGTCCTCCAAGACTTGGCATGCCACTAAAAAGAGGGAAAGCATCACCTGGCTATTTTTCCTTCCAACCACGGACTTAAGCGGTTCCTCCACACACTTCCTAACTGGAAGCAGTCCTACCTTTTGATGAAAGGTTGTGTTGGAAACCCTCACGGTTGCCATCTGAGCTCTGGTGTGTACCCCCACTTAACCAACTTTGTCACACTACTAAGGATACTATCCTACTAAGTATGACAACTCTGGTTAGCTAAGTGTCTAGAGTACTATGAACTGAAGAGTGCATGTAGTGGCAACACCACTCACTATGGCCATATTTTTATATACATACGCTTTGCAATCCACGTAGTAATGGTTTTCACCACCCTGCTCGACTTGGAGAGAATATTCACTTGGGCTTACTGGACTACCTGTCCACCCACATACCATAACACAAGGTTCAAAAAGTGATATCCGCAGAAGACCTCCTTTTGATAGTCTACATACTAATTATATAACCCTAAAAGGGTTTGGAACCAATTCCTTTCCACACAAGATTTCTTTCATCTGTAAATCTAAGGACATACCAAGTGCATTTTACAATTTAATCCCTTACACAATCCATCAGAGGCCCATCCGGGACATGATAGAGAAGAACATTACATCAAACATAATGAACAACCAAAATTTCTGGTATAGCGACCACAAAACTAAACTCAATATCAAAATATAAGAAGTTTTAATTTCAACAATAAATCAAAGAATGAGCTCTTTTCCAACAATAAATCAAATTTTGACCAACCAGCCATAAGATAAACAATCTTTGAAAATTCGGTGGCTAGACCATTACAAATTAAAAAAGGAATTTTACCAAAAATCCAAGGAAGTGTCACAATCCAGAAGAACACTGTTAATGCACTATGTGACTTGACTAAGTCACCACAAGGGAGTAGATTGCTGCATTGTATTTAGATTTTCCAAAAGCTTATAGTGGTATAGAGATTGTGTTACAAGCACATCAAACAATTAAGTCCCTTAAGACTTTCTTCATGCTCAATTTTTTTTTGCAAATAAAAAGGTTATATCAGATTCACTCCTATTTCCCAGAGTATCTATCATTCACCTGTCAGATGATATTATAAGATCATTTTATAGCAACACAAAAAGATTACAATTGGAGCACAAACTTCTTTTCTTCGTTTTGCATTATAAAACTCTATTCCTTACTTCATTGAATATGTTACTTGTTAAAACTTTAACAATTTGACTAAATATCTCAGTGATAATTTCATTCACCACTGTGGTTGTGTTTTCTAGCTCTACCAAAAGGAAAGTACCTAGTTCTCAACTTTTTTTCAATGGCAGTATAGCACTACTCATCCTTATTGATCCATTTATTCCACTTGGCTCATTCCAGGCCATCTAGAACTTAGACTAGAACCCATCTTATCTAGGTGTTGTTGATATAGTTTCAAGGATTTCCAACAATCAGATGCCTTGCACTTGGTTGATTACTTCCAGATCTTCCCATCCTTAAATTCTTGAAAAAGAAGAGTAATCTTAAATTCATACAGACACTGCTCTACCCGAACTCTTAGTCTAATTAGAAACTGACCAAGGTTTTAACTTTCTAGTTAGAGTCTCAAAATATTTTCAATATGCAACCTTAACATAACGGTTTTTCTCTTGGAGTTTTAACTCCTCAGTTGGCCTTCTCTTAGCCATTGACTTGGGTAAGTGTTGGGAAGATAGTCTTCCAGAAAGTTTCCTTGGTTTTTCTCTATGCCATTCTAGCATCAAACCAACTTTAGCCTTAGCCAATCTGCTAATGTTTAGCAAGTTTTCTCGTAATGAGCTCATAGGTCCATGCGTTGAACCTAGTTTTCTCTGATACCATATGTAACATCCCTCTTCTTAATACTCAAGTAATCTCAAGAATTCACTAGAAGGTAAATAAACTTAGTAAACAAAAGAGAGATTTTTTTTTTACATTTAAAACATTTGCATAAGCACAAGAATAAAGTATAACTTTTCCAAATAAATTCAAACTTGAATTCATATGTAATCATAACTAGAATCAATAGAATTCCTTACACTTTTCATTTATATCACATAAAATACACTTAGCATAAAGAATAGTTTTACCTCATAGGTTGATTGTCATAAACCATAACATGGAGTTCACAACATCCAAAATGTTGATATTGATCTTCACGAGACTCGGTGAGTCTTCTACTACAGAGGGAGAGAATCATCTGAGTGATTTTCCTCCAATTGTGGACTCAAGTGGCCCCCCACACACTTCCTAACGTGAAACACCCTGACCCTTCACGAAGGGTATAGATATAAGGAACTATCAAGTTTCTCCATCTAAGTCCTAGTGATGTGTCCTACAAAACTCAATCAACCATACAACTCTAGATCCCTTCTAGCTAAGTATGATCATTCTGATTGGTCATGCCATCTAGACACACACCTCTAACTCATCTTAGAACTATCACATTCTATAGTTTTACTTACTCTATTGGTACTCTAGACACAAACTAGTCTGTAAAGAAAAACCATTCTAGCCAATCTGACTTAGACCTAATCCTTAATCTACGATAGACATGTAATGTAAAGATTTAGGTATTTCAACCTTTTAAAATTCCCTTATTGCATTCTTGCAATATCTAGGGTTTATGACTTCCTATCATTTACTCTCAAGATTCAATACCCAACATCATTGATGCGTTAAATTGAGTTTTGACATTATCATAGAATCTCTTAAGGTGTTATAAAGATTTCTTGTCTTGTTCTATGGTTTTCTCGACCTTTCATTGTCAATCAGTATATATGTGTACAATGTCATATCTGGCGTAAGAGTTATAAATTTCCTATAACCTCCTTGTTTCAATACTAGGGTTTAGCTTCTCTAACCCAATATATGGAAATATCAAACATCCTCTTTTTTCCAAAGGTAAAACATAAGTGTAACAAAACATACGAACAATATGCTTCTAGTCTTTCCTAGACCACTTGGTATTGTTTGAGTTCACATTTTATATACATGAATAAACATAGTATTCAAGGTATTCCCTCACCAATATAATATCTAAAAGAATATTATCATTTCATATCAATAGTCTTGATCTAAGTCAATCTTTCAACCCTTACAAGGTTTGATTTATAAAAGAGAATAATATGCTTTCGACCCTTTGGTCTACTTGGTACAACTAACTTCCAACAAAGTTAGGTTTTTGAACTCCTATATATATAAAATCCCAGTATATGTATATATCACATAAACCTTCATCAATCAAAATAGTTTACCACTTTCTTGTGAGATTGAGATACAACTCTCATAATACCCAACTCTGGATTAATCACTCTATTGATGCCCAACCTGGGGTTAAATTTTCCTTTTGTGTACTTAGCGATAAAATAAGTTCAATAAAGGCTGCAAGATCTATATCTTGGCATTGTCTAGATCTCTCTTTCATTTGAGAATCATAACATAAGCAACCAATGCTATCAAGGCTAACTAGGGTTCCACATTCTTGGATCACCTATTTTCCTAATCATGTATTACAAGAAAATTGGCGAGAGGAATTCTATTCCCTACAATAAATATTTATCCATGTTCCATCCTCCTTGCTTCAATATCAAGATGATATTATCTCACCAAAAAGTCCCTTTAGAGGACTAGCAAGATTTCATCTATGGAGCTATCCTGGTCTTTAACATCGACTAAAGGATCTAATTCCATTTTCCTTAGTTTCCCATTACTATCTTAAAATCCAAATTGAGTAATATATGACAATATCACATAAGTATAGTGCACTCTGATTTCCTCCAAACCTCTCAGGTGCTATACAACCCTCATTAATCTAGGAACATGAATACGCTATAAAATAACCATTCTTTGACTAAGGTCAATCGAATTCTCCTAAAGGTTTTATTCACATATCAATACTTACAATCCTATTGATCTTCCAATGTCCACTATCTTTCATCTTAAATGAATTATGAACTCATACCAGAGTTTTCCTCGATACCTCAGATATTCTAAAACTTAGTTGTTAAAATCCTTAAGTGTTATCATATCTCCGACCTTGGACATTCCAAAATAGATCAATGTCTCTCGACTGCTCTGGATGAAATGGTTTCTATCATAAACTTGACAACGTTTTCATACCTTATTCTCGTGTTTGGAAAACATAGCTATTTTAATATCCCTACTATTGCATAGACACTCCACTGGGATATTCATCTCTGGTTACTATTAATCACACTAGATAAAATTTGATCAACTACCTAATGAATTTGAATAGTAATGTCGAACAGACTTAGAGCTCAATCTACATACATGAGAACTCTCAACTTTTCGTTTATTTCAAGACTTACACTCATCTTTGAGATGTCATAACTCTTAGAAATTTCTATTTCCAAAGCGAAGCTTATGCTTCCAGAAGTGATGATGAAACATACAAGGTAATAAGGTCGACTCATACCTGAGCGATCTTCCCAAATGTACATAGATGTTACACCTTTCCGCCCTTCTAGTCTATGATGACCTCCCTGTGATACGACACAACAATAAGTGTTTTCCCCACTAGGCTCCATCCCTCCTCCTTTCGTACGCACCCCAACATCCATGATATTCCCCCTCCCATCTCTCAGTCAGTAAGACATGCCGAGATTTTTCAAGATCGGTGCGTTAGGAAGGGATCCATCAACCCCTCGTTATTCAACTGCTCCTAGTAGTTATCTTCCTCCTCCCACTCTTTCTAGGCAAGAATCGATAATCCCCAACTGCTATGAAGGTGATCTTAGCGAAGAAATAGTTCTTGAAGTGATTAGGGCTCAAAGCCTATATGGAAGAGCCATGATTTCCATGTGGATTGCATTTGAATTCCCAAGCACTAGAGACTTAGACCACTTTTATCTTGTTTCCACAAATCTTGCCAATATACAAGTTTAGGTATGAATTTCATAACTGTATTTATCCTCCAATTTAGCATTAGATAATGCTTGGTACTGCTAGCCATGACCTGAGCCAAGCAAGAAACATTTATAGAACCGTTAAAGAGGTAATTTGAAAGGAATAGTTTGTTCACCCGTGACATGATTCTTATCCTCCCAAATACAATCGACTTACTTTGGAATATATATTTTTGTTAATAAAAAGAATAATTACCATGCTAATTCATGTGATGAGAGATGGAGTTGAGAGAGGAGAATTGAATTGCTATCAAATAAGGTTTATTCCGCCTTCATGAAATTGTACTCACAACCCTTGATGGCCACTATTATCATTGTTAAACCATCTAAATCTATTGCCAATGATAAATTAGTATGTCACGGCCTTTCAAGGATCATGTTGGCATTAGAAACAAGATGATATCCTTTTAAATTCGAAACGTGCTCCTCACGTAAGAGTTGAGCTAAACAATAAACTCTATGACTAGATTAGCCATTTTGAATAATCTCATATTATGTATAAAAATATATTAAAAATTCCAAGATTAATATCAACTTTACCATACAAAGTCGATGATGTTCACTATCAGTCGACACACAAGTGAAGTCACCCCCTCAATATGCACTTCAAATATTATCATCATGACCGACATCCTTATGCAATATCCCAATGAGAGTCATTTTCTTTGCAATAGTTTATGCATGTACGTATGTATATATACATACTTGAACGTAAATGTTTGTATGTTGACAATATCTATGTTTTTGAATGCACATATGCATCCATGCACCCATCTATACATGTACGAGTACATATGCTTACCTTACCCCACGTATACCCGACTCAACTAGGTTCACCATTTTTCCTCAACACTAGACCTAACATGGCAACAACCTGTTCTTTTCCTTTTATCTATACCCTTCTTTCTGATGATGCTCTCCCTCCCTTTCTCAAAGGGGCGAAAACCTGTTCCTTGAATGCAACTTGCAATCAACCACTAGAGATTAGTGTATCCATAATCATTTCATAGTCCTCATGAAATCATCACATCTTAACAACTTTTAAACACATGTCAATTTTAGTCAAATAAATGTAACTCATGAAACATTGATTTTTCCAGACATTTTACTAAACATCAAATCATTGAATCATGTGTAATAATCATTTAATTACTTCAAAAGTAAAAAGTAAAACATAGTTAAAGTTAGGGGTGTAACACTAGAAGTACAAGAAAAAAGGGAAAACTCCCTAACCACCATGACTAACCGCCAACAAGTGGTTAAAAGGTGGTTTGACAAAAAAGTGTCCGAACAAGGCCTAAATTGTGGAGACTTGGTGCTAAAATATAATGAAAGGGCCACAAAGCTAGGCCAACACGGGAAATTCGATAGCCTCTGGGAAGGCCCATTCAGAATAACTCAATGCAAGGAGCACAATGCATATGAGTTAGAAACTATGGATAAAGAAGCGTTGGGAATTTTGGTCAACGAAATTCACTTGAAATTATTCAATTAAGCTTGCTTTCCATACCCACGTAAATATGTAAATATGCTTTTCCCTTCTTTCCCTTTTTGTTTTGTTGGCCGATCTTTTTATTTTATTATATGGTTCATGGTGGAAAAACAGGTGACACATTATTGCAGAGAGTAAGGGAAATAAAATCATAGCTAAGCAAAACAAAAAAATTAACACACCCACATGAAAAAATGAATTGAAACATACATGCTAAAAAAAAAAAAGATAACCCAGTTGCAGAATCCAAAAGGAGACAACAAGATGATTATATAAGGATATATTTTCAGTATATATGCTTGATATTTACATTTTCAAAATGGTTCATAAGGCCACACTTCCGAAAGTATATGTCTATTCTACTTCTTTTATATATTTACGAAGAGCCTTTTTCAGGCATGTATACAAAAAATGAGCTAATTACTATGAGTTTTAGAAAGCAAAAGAAAAACACAAGTTTAGAAATCTTTAGTTCATGACGTGAGCAACAACAACTAACACTTCAACGTCAGTGTCCACAACATCCTTGTCAACAGGGGAATTTTCAATGACAACATCATCCAAAGGAACAACCACAGGCGGAGGGAACACCAGGTTCCTAAAGTCCGTGTACCAGTCTGTGTTGTAGAATGGCACCACGTTGTAGATGCAAAAAAGGAAGTGGCAAGCTCGAGTGACCCTCTGGTGGTGCTCATCTTGCATCTGGAGGTGAAAGCCACTCAGAAATGGCAACCACGACACAATCACGTCCTCTTCTATGAACTTCCGGAGGTTGCTCGTAGTCGGTATTCCTCCACCATATATAGCATTCGACACGACCTCACTGAGGTCGTTCAGGTATTTCTTGGGGAAAATATCCTTCACCAAATGAAGAATTAATGGCTTAGGAATTCCTATATCTAACATGGAGGCCACAAAGTGTGAGCACACGTCGGTGTTAACCCGATACTTGTTCTCATATTCAAGGCAGTCCCATCCCAGGACCCATTTTATGGCTATGATGGACAATGAATGCTTGTTCTTCATCATTCTCTTTATGCACCTGGTAGAAATCTTGCCTAGAAAGGCAGTCTACGACTTATGTGACACTAACCTAATGGGGGTGTTCATCTTGTCAGACTTCCTACAAAACACCTAAGTCTAGCCTATAAGAATGCTATGCACTGCAAATGCTAAACTACTACACCAATTACCTAATACCAATTCTGCTCAAATCACTAAGTGTGATTTCACTACCGCTCAGATACCTATTTATAGAAAAAACAAGGAAAAGCATGGTAATCTTCTTGCCATAAATGTGATGTTAATCAAGTACCAACTTGAAAGTTGTGCCCATACTCGCTCAAAATTCCAACCCATTTGCGTCTGTTGAGTATGGTTTGTTGCGTGCAAAATGAATAAGGGTTAATTAATTAGCCTAAGCTGGTGGCATCAATCGATGGTGTCATGCACGACCAAGGATTGAGGTGTCATCCTCTAGGTATCTTGCGTTTCCCAAAAAGGGACTCGTATCTTTTCAAATGCTGATCACACCTTCAGCCTAATCATTCCTTTTAAGATATTAATTGCCAGCACATATAAATGCTTAAGCTGCTTGCAAGGCGTCGACTCAAGTTCCAAGAAAATCGTGCTATACATGCGATTGCTAATTGTATTTATGAATTCTTGTCAAATCAAAGTAGCAAGTAACCCATCTTGCACAATCCAAAAGGGTTGGTGGTACATGCCACATTAAATGAAAAAAAAGGTGGTTCTCGTCCACCACCTTGAGAAAAGATCTCTAAATATTGCATGAAGAAAGTTTTAAAGCACTAAAAAGTTTATTTTTAGGAATGCTACTCAAAGCATCTAAGGAAAAAAGTTCTGAGGTAAAGTTGCAAAAAACTTCCCACAAATTAGCAATGGCAAAAAGTTCAAGTCAGGGAGTTAGGCCAGTGGCTACACAGAGGTTAGCTAAGGCTCTACGAAGAGCACCAACCATTAATGTCTTTGAAGATATTTCTTATGCTACACTAGGCATTCCTGAAAAGCCAACATGGGCGAACACAAGGCAGCTGGACAAGCCCAAAATCTATAGAGACCAAAGCTTAGTTCATGAAGATTGAGATAATGTTCATGATCCCTTTCTTGCAAAAAACCCCAAAGGATTAAGGGAGTCTACCTGCGCACGCATGAAGGTGTCCAAGTGGCCAATGTCAGCTACAGAAAAAATTTGGTTCAACATATTTCTTCAGTATATGGTCCCATTTGTGCACTACTGCCCGGAGTTGGTAGATGCGGCCATTAGGCATTTCAATCCAAGTACCAACACTATTGAGGGCCATACTCTTTTAGTTAACATCAACCTGACTGCCATTTGGAACATGTTGTGCATTCTAGACCCTGTGCAAAGAGGGGTGGAAGTGGAATCATTCACTCCTAAGAAGGGAGATAAAATATGGAGCGACAGGGATAAGGCTCAAGAGTTTTACAACAAAGAAACCAGAAGGGTTGAAGCAAAACATGAAAAGCCACCAAAAATTCCTGTGCCGCAGGGTGCTTTCAAGGAAGACATGCGAGATGCCTTTTCAGTGATGGTATTTATTTTGGGTTTGGACACCAACCAAGAGGTGCATAATTTTCAATTGGGCCCAACTTTCCAATTCCGCTACCAGAAATCGTACTTCTGGTATGATTTTGGGGAATTCCTCTCAGAGAAGATGATAGAACAAATTAGAAAATACCTAGTTGAACGAAAGTTCAGAATTGTCTCCTATTTTGCTTATATGTTTTTATATCAAAACCCTGATTTCTTTGATGAGTGGTTAAAGTTATCTATCTTTGATGAGAAGGGTAGGAAAATGCTAGTTTCTATCTGGACCCCTCTCCTCTCTTCTACTTTTGATTACTACACATTTTCAGATCATTTCTTGACTCCGATTTTGCAAGATTTACTAGGGGAGGAACATGCTAATCAACTCACCTTGACTCAAATAGAGTTCATGTAGAATTTCACTCCAAGATGTGATTGGTTCTTCAGAGCCAATTTTACATTCATCCGAATGCGAGGTTTCACTGATGATCCCTTTCGCCTTCCAGCATGTGTGACTAATGGAGTGCTAGCTATGGAATTGTTCTGACAGGCATGCATCATCGATATTACATTCTGCAGTAGAAAAAGGGTCAAGAGGAAAGGATTCTTCACTTGCTCACTAACTTTCAAAACAATGGCCTTGAAAAATAATTAAACGCACCCGCTATTGCAGGATATAAACTAGCTCATTTAGGGTTGGTAATGATCTGTGACAATTGGGATTACAACCCTTTTAATGATTTACCATATGATCACCTCAAGGTGACTCACAACCCTCGGCCTTACTGGGAGCAGAGGCAATGCCTGCTAGAAGATAAAGATGAATTGTTGGTTGACTTGATTCATATCCCCACGGAAGACATTCGAATGCCATGGCATAAGTTCTATTTCCTGGTGGCGGATTATGATGAGAACTATAAAATAGGGAAGGATCTGTACAATAAGCTGAGGAATGAAGAAGAATGGAATAATGAAAAAATTAGAGCCTTCTGGATCTATCACTAGGAATCAAGGTGGCCTGATATACCTTATGAAGACATAAAGGAAGACAAAGAGTTTGAACGGTTGTGGGATGAGGAAAACCCTGCTTCCGACTCAAGTAATAGCGGAGGCGACGACCTCGATGAAGGAGAAGAGAAAGAAGAGGAGGAAGCTGAGACATCAACATCCTCCGCTCAGTAGAGGAGGAATTCTATAGGGCAATCTGCCTATGTCACTTCAAATGTGTGACTGAATATGTCATGAGCCTCATAGACACTCACCTTGGCCTCTAAGGTGACGAGGGTGTCTCAATCGCAACAACTAGAAACTATAGAGACTGTGGAGATTGAAGACTCCCTACCCGCTAAGTAATAACACACTAAAGCTATTCTGGGAGAAGAATCACAAGGAGCTTCCGCAAGCCAAGTGCTTGTTGCAAGTCAAGAACCCAAAGTAAGTAAGCAACTAGTGACAAGCGAAACACCGCCAACATCCAGTCAATAGGTAATTTTCGCTTCCGCATTTCTTACTTCTCAATCTTTGGTGTCCTCTTCTATTCCTGCAATTCCCATTACTACAAGTGTTGACCCTAATTTATCTACCCCTACCACAATGTTTGCAGGAGGTTTCTCCCAGTTCACCCAAACTAAGCCATCTATCTTAACGCCTCCGCGAATCTTAACACCGACCACCACTGCTCAATTTCTCCTCGCCTCTCTTTCTGAAAGCTCGACTGCTATTAACACCCCTATTGCCTTTGCTACCTCGAGTCCGACCTAGTATGCCCAACATACGAACTCTATTATGACCACCCCATTGCCGCAACTAATGAGTCCTTCCGCTGGTTCACAAACTGAACTATGGCAGGTTCCCTTCTTCTCCCCAAAAAATATCAATCTCCCGCCAAAGAAAACACAAGGGCCCGCTACACAGGTATTTCCTTTTTCCCTACCTCCTGGTACACCTATCGTGGGCAGGCTAGTTCAATCACCAGCCGAATTCATATCCCAGGGAGAAACCACGAAACAAATGCAAGCCCTTAGGATCCAAAAGCAAAAGGAAAAGGATGATAAAATGGATGGGGAGCCTAAAGTGTATACAATTTACAATGAAGAACAACAAATATTGAACTTCGCCATGTACCCGAATGTTACCAAACCACAAGGTGAGATGCTGCTAGGTGATTACAACATGTATGCCATGGGGCTTGATCTGACTGCAGGCTGATCATAGGATAAGATAGAACTCATGGAGGAAACACAACAGGTGGTGAGGACTAACTTTGTGAAGTTTGACCATCAATTGAAGAAAAGGGAGGAGTAGCTAAAGCTTGTGAAGGACAAGGTCAGTTTTTTGGAAACGAAGGAGAAATCACTAGAAGCTGAAGTTGCGTGCTTGTCTGAGAAAGTGTGAACTAGTGAGTCAGAGCAGAGTAAGCTCTAGGAGAAACTCAATAAGTCCTAGACAGTTGACCCCACATTGCTCAACGAGTTGTGGGCAAGGAACCAGAAATATTAGAGCCAATTAACCTCGACTGAGCAGAATCTGCAACAAAAGGTGAAAGAGTTAGCAACTCAAAGCACTCTATATGAGCAGGAATTAGAAAAGAATCATAAGGACTTTGAGGGCCGAAAGGACCAATTAGAAAAAGAGATTTAAGAGACAAAGTCCTCTCTTAACACAGAATTGGAAAACCACTCCCGAGTCAAGGAGAACTGGCGTAAAGAAATGAGTAGCTCCGGGGAGCAACTGGCATCCACAAAAAGAAAAAGCATAGAATTGATAGAGGTCATTAATGCAAAGGATGCAAAGATCGCCTCTCTAAAGAGCTCTCTCCAAGCCTCCTCTGCACAGCTGGACCTTGTTCCATTGGCTCGACAGATATATATTTCTTATTGGGAAAAGGTTAAACCTTCTGCTTGACACTACAACCAACACTTCGGTTCATCTCAAAGGCAACAAAACTGAGCCAAGAAGTTCATGGTACAATTGAACAATTCCCGCAGTTCATCTCATAAAAGGTTCCGGAAGCAAAGATTTTGCTCACCAAGCTATATTTGGTCTCCGATGAAGACCTAGCCAAGGCAGGGATTGA
>VDFB02256132.1:98738165-98768337 GCA_007258455.2 Sequoia sempervirens | reverse complement strand
TGTAATAAAAATCATAATTAATTATCTACTTTGGAAAAAAATAACAAAAAAAAATATGCTACCACATCCGCAGACATGAGTCCTCTACTTATATCTAAACTTTATAAAAAAATATTATCATTTTAATGCGGTTAGGGTGGTCAAACAGATACCTACTTATTTTTTCCCTGAAATTTAAGTACTGTTGCATTGAAATTTCAAATTTTCACCAAATAGACTTTTAAAAAAATAAAATAAACTTAGTATTTTAGAAACTAAATTCAATTTTCCACAGATTCTATTCTTACATATTTTTGAAATAATATAGATAACTTATTCAAAAATTTATGTCAAGTTGCCTAACTCTGATTTTTCTGAATTTTCATTACCTCTTAAGGGCCTGTTTTTTCCATGATGATCCTGCACATACCCACATCACGACACATAATCCACAATACCGCGCTTCATCCCTGGCCAAAAATACAACTGACGCAGATCAGCATACATCTTCTTCACCCCTGGATGGGTTGAATAAGGTGCACGATGTGCTTTAGTCATGACCAAAGTGCGAAGATCACCTGATGAAGGAACGTATATGCGTCCCATGTGCCTCAATATCTCATATGAATCCAAAGAATATCCTGAATACCTGCCCTCAAGGGGTCTGTCGGCCTCAATCTCTGTCCTAACCTCCTAATACCAATTATTCGCTGGAAGGGCAGAAAGAACATGACTCCACAAATCAACAACAAGAGTCAACTCATATATCTCATGTCTCCGCCTACTAAGTGCATCCACTATGACATTCTCCTTTCCCTGGATATACTTCACTTCGAAGTCATATTCACAGAGAAACTCCATCCAACGCCTCTACCTAGCATTAAGGTTGGGTTGCGTGAAAATATACTTAAGGCTTATGTGATCACTGTGCAACTCAAACCTATGGTCAAGAAAGAAATGCCTCAATCTCGTCAATGCATGAACAACTGCCGCCAACTCAAGATCATGTACTGGGTAGTTCAACTCATGATCCTTGAGCTTTTGTGACTCATATGCAATGACACAACCCTCCTGCATCAACATTGCACCTAATCCCTCCAAGGATGCATCTGTACAAACTACAAAGTCCCCAGTCGAATCAGGTATCGCAAGTATTGGTGCACTAGTCAACTTCTCCTTAAGATTCTAAAACGCTGCCTCACACTTCTCTGACCACACAAACCTCTCCCCTTTCCTCTAAAGGGAGGTGATAGGATACCCTATTCTCGAAAAGCTCTACACAAAACGCCTGTAATAACCCGCTAGCCCCATAAAGCTACGTATCTCTACCACATTCGTGGGCGCAGGCCAATCTGAGATCGCTTGGATCTTTGCAGGATCCACTGAAATACCTTCCCTTGAGATCACATGACCAAGGTACTGGACCTCAGTCTTGAAGAATTCAGACTTCGACAGGTTAGCATAAAGTTGATTATCCCGTAAGCACTGTAATACCTACCACAAATGTTCCTCATACTCTTCCACTGTCCTAGAGTATATCAAAATGCCATCAAGGAACACAAGGACAAATCTGTCTAGGTACGTACGAAATACCCCATTCATCAGACTCATGAACATAGAGGGTGCATTCATCAACCCGAACGGTACTACTATGAACTCATAGTGACCATACTGTGTTTGAAACACTGTCTTATGGATGTCCGATTCGAAGATACGAAGTTGATGATATCCCGACTTAAGATCAATTTTTGAAAAGATCATAGCACCCTTGATCTGATCGAATAGATCATCAATCCTAGGAAGCAGATATTGATTCCTGATGGTCACTTTGTTCAATTGTTGGTAATCAATACATAACCGAAGTGAACCGTCCTTCTTCATGAAGATAACTGGTGCTCCCCATGGAGAAACACTAGGACGAATGAAACCCTTCTCTAACAACTCCTCAAGCTGCAAGCGAAGCTCCTTCAGCTCCTGGGTGGTCATATGATAAGGAGCTCATGAAATGGGTTTCGATCTAGGTACAAGGTCTATCTTGAAGTCTATATCCCTCTGAGGTGGCATCCCTGGAATCTCATCTGGAAAGACATCGAAATACTCCTGAAGAATGGGGTGACTATCGAGAGAGAATTTCTCTTCTCCACCTCTTAAATCCAAATCATCCACTGTAACAACGAATAAATGGAAACCCTGACGCGCACACCTTCTCAACTGCATAGCCGAGATGACCCTCAAGGAAATCGGCCTCTGAACTCCCACTATCTCTACTTCTCTGCCAGATGACTCAATGCATCGAATCAACTTACGTCGACAATCTATGACCGCACTATGTGCCTCTAACCAATCCATCCCTATGACGTCATAAGAACCCAATGGAATAACTCAGAGGTCCATCGTAGTATGGAGAGGTCCAACCTCTAATCTACACTCTGGTACAAGGGAATGGGATGCGACTCTCGCACCCGAGGCTAACTCAACCTGCCACCTATTGACTTGCCTTATTGCACCCAGTCTACATTGTGTCACGACAAAAGAAGAAATCTGACACTCTAGAATCAAACAAAATGGTAACTGGGTTACCCAACAACATACCATATGTCTCAATGACAGTACTTTGATGGTCTCCTGGTGGTTATCAACTGCTGCGAAAACATGATGCCCTCGGCCTGCATCTCCAACTATCGGCTCAGATGCCACTGGTCCTTGAGAAAAACAGAACGTGCCCCTGTTGGGACATATTCTAGCTATATGACCCTGCTGGCCACATGCAAAGCATCCAGTACCTCTGCCATAGCCCCTACCTCCAGGTGGTGCGCTAGACTGCTACGCACTACCCCTGAAAGTGGATTGAGAACTCTATGCTGGCTGATCAAAGATGAAGCATTTCATATGCCTCTAGTTCCTGTCCCCCTGCCTCTGCTGGAAACCTTTACATTTCCCTTGAGAAACCTACTGCTACTACTGCTGACCACTCTATAAAGGTCCCTGCTGAGCACTGGAAGGTGCACCTCCCTAAGGCTAACCTCCTCGAGCACTAGACCCTGTTGCTAAACTGTTGCCTATCTGAACACCCATGTGGCCTCCCAGTGCCATTTCCAGATTCTCCTCTACTAGACGTGCTTTCTCCACCGTTGCCTCCATGGTTTTGGGTTCAAAAACCCTCACACCTCCGCTAAGATGGGCGTTTAAGCCCTTGACAAAGTGGTGAACCAACATCCCCTCATCGTCTCCTATCCCTGCAACCTGTTTGAGCTCTTTGAAGTGTCGCTTATACTGCTCAACTGACAAGGCCAACTGATGCAAAGCATGAAACTCATTGCCTCAACACTGATGCCAGTGCTCGGATAGGAAACGAGCTCTGAACCGCTCTAGTAAAATCTCTCAAGATACCGAGTTAATGTGAATGTGGAGCTTTTGCTCTTCTAGCCTCCACCATGTGGATGCGAACCCCCATAGATGCATGATAGTGCACCGCGCTTTGGTATTGCTACTGTAAGGATGCATCACAAAGCACCTATCAAGGTCTATAATCCAAGTCTCAACCTCTAAGCCAATGCCTACTCCATCATACAGTGGTGGATGTGCCCTAAGTAGATCTCTCATATGCATCTCTAACTGAGGTGGAACTTCCCTCTCACCAAGATTACCTGAACCTCGGCCTGCCTCTGACCAAGCAGCGCTAATGCCTCCTCAAGTGCTCTATGCGTAGCCTCAATCCCTGGAGGGTTATGTTATTGATCAATACCCCCTGGGACATTCTGTGATGCCTGATGTTCTTCCTGATCTGGAATAAGTGGAACATGAGGAGGAGAGTCATGTTGACTCCCATCGCGACTGCCTACACAGCCACGTCCACACCCTCTACCTCTTCCGCGTCTGGGAGGCATAATCCTGCACAGACACATCAAGGTATTAGGAAAGGTACACAACTTAAAACCTACACAACTAAAAGCTTAATGGGTTCATCATAATCCCAGAGTACCCAGTGTTTAAACTCAGGCTCTGATACCATGTGTAACGCCCCGCCACACAACCTTAGAGGAAGTTGCAATTAACTACTCAAACGCACAAAATTTTATTTTGTTTAAGTACAAAAAAATGCAAGTTCACTACCAATTGCCAACAACCTCTAAGGTTACAAGACTGAGATTACTTTAAAACCCAAACAAGAAACATGAATTGAAAACATAACATTTAATTACTTGAAGAATTAAGAACATATACATTCCATACATGATAAATTACATCAAAGAATAAGAAATACCACATGATTTCAAATAACAATCATTTAACAATAAGATTACAACTCTCATTCCCCGAATGAGGTAAATCCAATAAGCATGGTTACATAATACATCTTCTACCTTGATAACAAATGAGGGGTAATTAATTACAAGATTCAACTGAAATGAATAAAGCATGAAATGAAACTAGATCTCTCGAGCTCTCCAACTGGAAATCTCATCCACACGAACAAGAAGAAAACCCAACAGAGTAAGGTGCACGTTCCACCCAACCAAGTGATACCCAAAGGCTCACCCCCCGTGCTAGGAGATAGTAACAAGGATTCCTAGACAAGACCATCTACCTCTAGACACGGGCTAATACATAACTGAACTGAATCAAATACAACATCACTTAACACAAAGGTTACAGTGCTTCCAGAGTTAAATAATTAATTGCATCACTGATACAAACATACTGCTGACTTAGGACAAGTGTCATTACAATGTTACATGGGATATCCTGGAAACCTCTAACGACTCCCGACCCCTCATGCAAACCAATGTGGAATCAGTTATCTCTCGTAAAGACAAGATAATGATCTTTCCATTCCAGGCCTTCTCGTCCCATCCCAAGTCTATACAAGCCCTTGCGTCCATGAGCGAGGAAAATTTAATCTTATTAAGTTTGATACTACCTATTCCTCTAATCAGTTTATTTACATTATCACTGGATTAACTAGCTTACAATGAGTTACCCTAGCACCACTTTGTGTGTTGGCTCTCATTGCAAGCCACTCCTCTAAGACAACACGTGGAATAACTCTACAACCCAAGGGTACACAAGTGCGACCTAAGAATATTAAATCCCTATCCATGACATAAAGTCAACACATCCCGTTTGTAATAACCGGGTATCTAACTGGATCTATTAAGACACACTACCCAAGGAAATTCAAATGTTGACTAACGCATTACGACAACCCACACAATTAAATGAAAATCCCATCCGAAAGACTTAGCATAAACAAATAATTCCATTTGCCCCAACAACGAGAAGGAGAGAGATAACACAACGAAAATATAATTTGGTAATTTAATAACCTACTTTAGGATTCCCTAAATCCAATCAATGCAATATCATATTGCATGTAATCAATTAAAATAATTAACATTATTTGAAACAAGAAGCTTAAACTAATTGTTTTTCTTTCAACTTCCTTGATTACACTAACGTTAAAAAAATCAATTTTCTAATAACCTCCTCTTATAAAATTAATATTTGCCTCAATAATAAAATAACCTTCAAACACTATATTTAAATATAAATTAGACGTATATAATTATATATTTAATATATATATATATATAATTATATATATATTTATATTTAAATATACATATATATATATATATATATTTAAAATAAACTATTTAAATTATCATTCATAAATATTTCCAAATTATTTAAAATATATAATATATATATTATATAAATAATATAAAAAATATTATATATAATATATATATTATATATAATAAATAAATTAAAAACATAATAAATATATATATATATATTATATATATATTATATATATATATATATATATATTATATATATATATATATATTATATATATATATATATAATATATATATATATATATATATATATATATATATTTATATATATTAATAATAATAATAAAACTTTAATAAAGCCGAAACCCCAAAGGAGGAGGATGCCTGGGGCTGCTTCTAACCTCCCAGTAGGGAGGCGCCGCATGGGTAGCTTCCCCCACACTATGTGGGGAGCGCTGCACACAACACTGGCCCTCCACTGGGCGGCCTGTGTCATACAACTACCAAAAACCAATAAAATTTAATTATATATATATATATTTTTTATAAATTTAAAATTACATTTTCCCTGTGTATTCCCAGAACATGAATTTTTTCCCAGAATTTTAATAGGGAAAAAAAAAACTTTCCAAAATAAAATAGACCCAATATGCATGAATAAAAAGTATATATATATATATACATAAAATCTCCATTTTACAGTCAAATTGAACCAATTTTCTACAGAAAATTTACAACAAAATAATTTTCAACATAATTTTCCTGATTTCAATTTCTGGGAATCTCCAAATCCAAAAGAGAGGTTTTCCTAATTTCTTTTTGTTCCCATTTCAATTCTTTATTGTTAAAATTTCATTTGCCAAAATTTATGTTGTAGAAGTTTGTTTTTCTACAATAATCTAAATTCTTTTTCCATGATTTCAACAGGGTTTTCAAATTTGTTTGCAAACAAGATTTGAAAATTGAAAATCCAAATTTTCAAAACAATAAAAATAACCAGAAAGAACCTGTTTTGAAGCTTGA
This sequence comes from Sequoia sempervirens, assembly GCA_007258455.2. Classification (NCBI taxonomy): domain Eukaryota; kingdom Viridiplantae; phylum Streptophyta; class Pinopsida; order Cupressales; family Cupressaceae; genus Sequoia; species Sequoia sempervirens. The sequence goes on along the minus strand of VDFB02256132.1, from coordinate 98,761,750 downwards.
AGAAGAAGAGATCTGGTGTTGAGCTGCAATTTCCAATTTGCCAAAATTCCTCCAAAGACTTCACTCCAAATCCAAAATGTATCCAAACAAGAAAAAAAACCTTCTTTCCTTCTTCACAACAAATTTTCTCCAAGCATGAAAAATAATTCTTCCATTCTTCCCCAAAATATCCCACAACCAGATTTATCTAATCAACAACTTAACTATGTAAGCCATTTATTTACCTTTATAACTTGAAATTAAATAATAACCAAGGTGAAATAAACAACATTATAACAACTAAACCCGTTTACAACCCGATGACACACTATGACTAGGGTGATGACTTGGCACGAAGAACCTAGCTACTATCTCCCAATCGAATACCGTTGGCCAATGGACATGCTCAAACCTGTGAAACCAGGTGGAGTCGATGTCATGTACTTGTCAACCTGCGAACAAAGAGTATATTGAACATGCACACATATATATATATATATCATAATAAAACACACCGTGAAGAGGAAATCACGAAATCGTAGGGCGCTCGCAAGCGAGTGGTGCAATCCCGTCCCCTTCACCAATACAATATTACTAACTGACGAATCTAACATCAATAATATAATCAAGAGCATAAAGCATCATTAATTCCAATATCTGCTAAGCTAATCCAAAGCATGCCATAATGATAACATCAGAATAAAATACCATCACATCAAAATATAACATTCACATCGCTTTACAGTTAGCGATCAAATAGTAACCAAGTACCATAGTCAAAGTAATAACAGAAACAAAGCATAACAAAGAAGAACACTGTCCGATCAAAAGAAAAAATGGAGGGGTGCTACAATTCAAATTTCAGTGATAAACAAAGGAAGGCACTCAACATAATTATGACACACTACCATAATAATTAGAATCCACCACCCTTGCAGATGATAATTCAAGGAACAACAGGAATAGGAAAGTCATATCTAATTGGTGCTATTAGACAAACTCTTGAAAATGCAGCGACTCCGAGTTCTTGTCCCCTTCTATTACTTGCATCAACTGGAGTTGCAACATTCAACATTTGCACTTCCACAGTACATTCAAAATTGAGAATCCCAATAAGATATTTTTCTCAACAAGAAGGAGGAAGGCTAACAAGCTTTCAAGAAGAGATAACACACATCAAATACATTTTGATTGATGAAATGAGCTTCATAGGTCAGAAAATGCTAGAGAACATAGATTCTCGACTCCGACAAGCATTCCCACAAAATGCAAACATTAACTTTGCAGGTATACACATGATTATGAGTAACAAAAATGACTAATTTATAGTCTAATACAAGTAATTCACGTTATGGAGTTTATATAGATATGAAGGTATATATTAGCTAAAAAAAATCATTGTTTATCTTTCAGGTATATCTATAATTTTGGTTGGAGATTTGGGTTAGTTGCCTCATGTTAATGATAGACCAGCATATGACAACAACAAAAGATCTAGATTTCTATAGGAAGAATTCAAAACTGTGGTTACTTTAGATAAAGTATTTAGACAAGATGGAGAAAACATCCACCAACAGAGATTTCGTCAACTTTTGACAAATCTTAGAGATACAAACCCAACAATTCATGATTGGAGATTGCTTATGACAAGAACTGCTATTACCATTGATGCAACAAGCAATGAGGAGTTTGACAATGGTGTTCATTTGTTCTCAACAAATGATAATGTTCATAAACATAACAAGAAAATGCTATACTCATTGAAGCATCCTGTTGCAAGTAGTCTTGCAACAAAATCAAGAAGTATTAATGCAGCAGAAGGATGCTCAAATGATGAGCTTGATCTAAAATTATTGATCAGTAAAGATGCCAGGGTAATGTTGACTTCAAATATTTGGATACAAGTAGGTCTTGTAAATGGAGCTCTAGGATATATTCGAAAGATTGTATACAAATCTGGAAGTGGTCCACCAGAACCACCAACATATGTAATGGTTGAGTTTGAAAACTATTCAGGAATACCATTTGATGACCGTAATCCAAATACAATTCCAATTACAACAATTCAAAGGGGGAGGACAATCCAAATGCCATTAAGATTGGCTTGGGCATTAACAATTCACAAATCACAGGGTTTGACTCTTTCAAAAGCCACTATTGATATTGGACCAAGAGAAAGAACATGATTGACATTTGTCGCCATTTCTCGTGCCTACATGACCTAAGAATTATGCCACCATTTACATATGACTATTATGAAAACATGAAAAGGGTAGATAACTTGCCAAAAGAAAGGCTTCAAAGAAAATAGACTTAAAATTTTAGAAGATAATTGATGAAATATATTTTCTCAATTTTGTTTCAATGACTATACTCAAATTTCTAAATGTAATGTATTTATATGATTTTATGTGTTATAGTACTTATAAATTCTTCTATGTTTAATGCATTGAAAATTCAACAAACAAATTTTCCTAATGTAAAACAACTATGATACTTTTCAAATGTTTCTAGCGAGTTGTAGAAAATCTAAAATTCATTTGCTACCCATGTGGATTCTTCATATTTCACCACATAATTTTAAAAATTGGTATGTTTCATATGCTTCTCACATATTCAATTATTTTTTACTACTTGAATTTAATATATTTTGAGTTTCTTTGTGTGATCCTTTGGGTTTTAACCTATTCTAAATGTGCAAAACAACTAAATACAAATGTAGAAAAACACAAAGAACACCTCAAAGATTAGCCTAAGGAATGATAAAACAAATAAATAAGCTAAAATGAAGATTATAAGACAATTTTACCTTCTTTGCTGCTGAAATTCCTTGGTTGTCCCTTGATTTTGATTGCTTTGTATGCTCCTTAGATGGCTATTGATGTAGCTAAATGCAAGATTAACTATATGGTGGGATGCAAACGCAAGTGGCTAAAATTGATGGCTAGATGAGAGAAAATGCTTGTAAAATGAGTGCACAAAATGACAGCATAAAGTTGCTCAAATGACTAAGTGTTTAAATGTTTTAGAGGAAGGGGTATATATAGGGAAATTTGAATTCTCTAGAGAATTCAATGGTTGAGATTGAGCCACCAAGATCAAGATGTAGGGCTATGGTGAGTTGATGACTCACAAGCCCTCACATCTTGACATGTGGAATGTGAGATGGCCAAGGATAAGATGATGTGTAGGTGATGTGGAAGGAGAGTTCATGATGTGGAGGAAAGACAAGTACCTTCCAAGTACCTTAGGGAATGAGAAGATTTCCTCAAAAAAGAACTTCTTGTCCCCAAGTGGGAATGAAAGTGGCATTTGAGGAATTTTGGAATTCCTCAAAAACTCCATCGGAAATGAGAAAGTGGTTGGAGAAATAAATGTGAATTAAAAATTCACATTCTTAGGAGAATCTAATGGATAAGAGAGGGTCTCCAAAAAGGTGGGAATTGGTCACATGTGGATGAGGTGACAAGTCAAATGTTCTAGAAGCCTTGGAAGGATAAAATGTGAATTAAAAATTCACATGGGGAGGAGAGAGACCTAGGATGAATAAATGTGAATTAAAAATTCACATGGGAAAGAGGATCAATGCTAAGAAAGGCAAATGAAAAGGTTAACTAAAAAGGGGTGCTAAAAGTGGCTAATGACTTTAATTAGGGTTGTGCAAATACCTGATTAAGGTAATTAATGAAAGATTAGAAGCAAGTGGAAAATGTAGGAGGATGTGACATTAATCTTTGATTAAGAGGATGCACATCCTAATCATGAATTAATTAAATTAATCTAGATTAGAAAGGGATTATGGAGGATGTGGCAAGGAGAGAAAAATGAAGAATTTAAAATTGATTTTATTCAAAAAGGTCAAATGACTAAATTAAATAAATTGATATATTTATTTAATTTAGAGAGGAAAAGGTGCAAGGTAAAACATTTAATTGTTAAATTAAATACTTTAAGGACCTTGGACAGAAAGTGCAATATTAATTAAATAAATTAATATTGATGGAATTGATGAATAAAGAGGTGAATTTGATCGTATGGGAGCGATCAAAATTAGATGTCTACATTTTTCCCCTCTTCAAAATATTGTTAGAATAATAGTGTTTCGAAGAAAAATAAAATGCAGATGACGAAGGAAGTGATAGGACTCGATGCCCCAGCATGAAAGAGGTTGAACGAGTTGTCCAAGCAGAGGGAAGTGAAAGGGGATGCCCCAGTCTCGCGAGAGAAGGCTCATGATGGAAGAATGGAGAGAAATGATAGGGTATGCCCCCTCGAGACAACAGATGGGGAAGGAAAAAGGGGTCCCGAGTGACTTCTCGAAAGTATGACATGGTATATGTCATTGGAAAGAGCACGAAAAATTGAGAAGATTGGCATTTGAATGGAGTCAATCAAATGCACAGTTTGCAAATGGTGTCCCCGAGAAATTAGGGGTTTGGGGTGCTTCCGCCCCGGCTTGGGGGTGCATCCGCCCTGGCGCAGGGGCGCTTCCACCCCGACCCAAGACAACTTCTCGAAAGTATGACATGGTATATGTCATTAGAAAGAGCACAAAAAACTGAGAAGATTGGTGTTCGAACGGAGTCAATCAGACACACAATTTGCAAATGGCAACCCCCGAAAGTTAGGGGTGCATCCTCCCCGGCTTGGGGGCGCTTCCACCCCGCCGCGAGGGAATTTCCTCCCTGACTTGGGGTAACTTCCCGAAAGTATGACATGGTATATGTCATTGGAAAGAGCACAAAAAATCGAGAAGATTGGCATTCGAACGGAGTCACTCAAACACATGATTTGCAAATGGCGGCCCCAAGAAGTTAGGGGCCTGAGGCGCTTCTGCCCTGGCTTGGGGGCGCATCTGCCCTGGCGCAGGGGTGCTTCCACCCTGGCTTGAGACAACTTCTTGAAATTATGACATGGTATATGTCATTGGAAAGAGCATGAAAAAACGAGAAGATTGGCGTTTGAACGAAGTCAATCGAACGCACAGTTTGGAAATGGCGGCCCCGGGAAGTTAGGGCCTGGGGCACTTCCACCCCTACTTGGGGGCGCATCCACCTCGGCGCAGGGGCGCTTCCACTTTGGCCTGGGGGCACACCCGCTCCAACTGGAAGACAGGTTCACCTTGACTAGGGCGAAGCGAGAGGGGGGGGGAAAGAAACTAAGAGAGAAGAAAAAGAGATGTGAAGTATTTGCACAACCAAAATCATAGGGTGAATGCAATGCAACAGTAATGACCATGAAACACAATCCTAATAAGATTTACCATCTTTGGAGCACTGAGTTTTGATATAGCATAAGACACGATACACCAAGGTATGATGGACTAAGGCAAATTGGTGTCTAATGCACAACAAACAAGAAGGCTATCCCAACACCCCAAAGTGACAAAGACTTTGGTCGGGCCAGACATTGGGATAACCACAAGCAAAAAGGGATGTCCCAATGTAAAACAAGATCACATGGGTCTTGGTGGATACTATGTAGAACAACCCAACATACAACAATAGTAAAAGATCAAGATATGCCCCTATGTTGACTAGTCAAAGCACACCGTGATACGATGGATCAAGGCGACCATGACAAGTGATGATAGGGAGCTCAAATGATAAACAAAAGCAAAAAGCATCAAAAGAGTGCAATCAATTTCAAATGCCTTTTGCCATAGGATCAAGGGTATGGATGGGATTGATGAGGTCTATTAGGAAGGATGCATCCTGTTGAGACCGATGATGGATACTAAACTGAAAGATCGATATGACGCAGGATACTCGAAACCAATTGGATCTGTTGATACTAGTGGATCTCGTTTGTTAAGAACCAACTAGATAAGGGAATAGCTTGATGACACGACACAAGGGAGACAAGACACGAGACTCACACACCCTAAAGACCTAGGGGCTCGGGGGCCAATCAAAGATTAGCTTTGCCTACGTGAAAGCACAAAGCCCTCGTAGTTCAATAAAAGTGTGATGACTGACCATGATGGAGATCTCGATGGATGATAAAGACAAGATGGAAAAAAGAAGAATGACCGATGATAGATGATAAAGGAGCTCCAGGGGTGGATCAAATGATCGACCTTGCCTACGTGAAAGCGCAGGGGCAACTTAGTTTGACCAAAGGCCAAAGACAAACAATGGATAAAGGGTGATGAGATAAAAATGATGGGACTGATATGATGAGACAGGGTAGACTTGTTGGATTGGATAGGATGATGGTGACTACACGAAGCTCAGGGATGGGATAGTTATCTAAATCATCAAAAGATGAACTGGGAGGATGGTATGATGGAGAGATGAGTGATGAAAAGTGACAGGGGATTGGAAAGATGTGCAAGAGAAGCAAGAGTGATGATGATTAGATAGATGGAAGTGGATTGCATTGGGAGAAGCCTATAGCCAGATACCAATGACAAGGGATTATGAGATGGGATGAAGAGAGAGACAAGTGAATAGGGAGATAGGGATGAGGGATGAAAGGGATGGGGAATAGAGATAGGGATAGATAGGAAGATAAGGAGGTGGAGCGATGCTAGGATGGATAGATAAGGATAAGGAGGTTAAAAGGATTGTGTGGATGGATAAGAAGACAAGGATGGGGAGACGAAAGGGATTGTTTGGATAGGTAGGAAGTCAAAGATGGGGATATGAAAGGGATTGTTTGGATGGATGGATAGGAATATAAGGATGGGAAGACGAAAAGTTAGATAGGATCGATGAATGATGTCTCCAAGGACTTATGTCACAAAGGAAGTAGATGCCCCCATTCGAGATATGTCATGTGTGATAAGGAAAAAGGGGCGAAAGACGAGTGGATGGGAAGATAAAGGAGATAGCTAGAGGAGGATAGGATGGGTGGATGAGGGAGTTTGATGAATGAAGGTAGGATGCCTGGATAAGGAAGGGATAGTGATGGTAGCATGACAGATAGACAAAGAAGGTAGATGGATGTGGATAAGGAATAGGATAGTGGGGGTAGGTGTATGGTAACATGATGGGTGGAAAAAGAATATGATAATGTATGGATGAAGGGAAAGTATGCCAAGAGGTGTCCAAAGCATGTATATATGTTTTCCCCTAGCTATATCAAGATCACAAGGAGGATGGAGGGATTGAGGTGAAGGATGTGTAAGACAGGTGGGATGAAGGAGGTGGGTGAAAGGGATGTAGGTTCCCCCAAGTGCAGAAGTAAACTGGATAGGGGATTTATGCATGACACCTGTTTACCAGGTTTTCATTATGGTACTTATCCAAGGCGCTTGTTTACCAAGTTTTCACCATTAGACGAATGATTTCTCTTTACTATTGTTTTTTTTTTTTCACATTTTTTTGCTTTTTTGTTGAACTTTTTGTATTTTGGATTTTTTGGATATCATGCAAAAGGAGATGGATAAGGATAGGGAGGCGGATAAGAAGATTTAGAAGACATGCGATAAGGAGGTGGATAAAGGACTTAAGCATCAAGTTCCATACAAGGTGTTAAGAGCCCATGTTTGAAGTGACTGTTGGATGTTGGTACAATCTTATTAGGATAAATGGATTATGCAAGAGGATGAATTAGATGGATTTGATGGGGGAGGTATGTGGGATATGGATGAGGGGCTGGAAAGGGTATGGATAGAATGATGGGGTAGGTGTGAGATGGGGTGGTGAGTTCAAGACAAACATTGGAACATACGGTGATGGATGTGAAATGATAAGATGATTAATGGATGGAGAATGCGGGGATAATGGAGGAGATGGGATAGTGAATTTCGGGACATAGGGACCCAAAACCGATTTAGGAGAGGGTGGATGAAAATGATTAGCTTTTGGATTAGAAACTTTGGATGTTGTTACAATTTTTTTTTTTGAACGTGTTGCATCTTTTTTCTTTGGGATCCACATGGTTTTGATCTTTGCTTTGGTGGACCTTTGCGGGTTACAGATTTGATTTTGATTATGGATTTTATTTTTCTTTTCTTCAACATGTTGTTTAGAGGATACATGAGAAGCTTTAGATTCATGTGGATTTTAGATTGATGCATTTTTATTTTGGCATCCAAAGTGCTTTTAATAGCAATGGGATGGGTGTAAGGAGAAGGATGGTGTGGAATGATGGTGGTAGGATCTTGAGGATTATATGTGGATGGAGGATGTGCGGGTATGTGTCTTTGTTGATCCTGACTATGGGATATGCAAGTGGGATGTTTATGATGGGTGATATGGATACGTGATGGATGGATAAAAGGATGAATAGGACAAGATGGAGGAGGTGATCTTGGGATATAAGGGCCCAAAATGGACTTAGGACCTGAAGAAGACATGGACGGGGTAGATGGAGGATGGGAGATGGTGGATGGAGGGATGTAAGGTGTAGCATGCGTCGTGCGAACCCAAAAGGATACTAAAGCAACAATTTCCACACAATTTTTTTTTTATTTAAAGTAAAACTAACATACATGAGATGCACATTAAGTTATAACAAGAAAATTCATTTAAACAAATCCACTATCACTTACGTCCCTTGGGGTACAGGAGGATGCATTACGAAACTTAATGCCATACATCGATGATAAAGAATGAAAGCCAAATCTAATCCATGAAAAAGCATATATATAAAACCATCAATAAAAACCATTCGCTTAAATAAATACAACACTTTGAATAACATCTGATATGGAACCATATCCACACAAGGTTTACTAATGCCAAAATATTACATCACATCCTTTTCATTACTTTACACTGTTTAAGTCTTACAATGATACAAACATGTTTCCCAATATGGGCCGGAGCCACATGACAAAGTAGAATGGTACAACTCTGGAGTTGCCGCAACAACACCAATCCGCACCTCTCGATCCTTGACTGGGGACCCAATGGGGTGCTTAGCACGTTCCACCCGACCATGTGGGTCCAAAGACCCACCCCCCGTGCTAAGGAGCTGACAAGAAGAGACATCAACCAAGAACATCCAAGCGAGGAAACCACAAGACTCAGCGTCGCACAAGGTATCATAGTTTAGGATTACAATGACATAATCAACAACACTCATGAGTCAATAAAATCAATAAAGTTATGAAACTCATCACATTTAACCCAAGCAATAACAATTAAGCAAGTCACCAAAGAACATTCATAAATCATTTTCACAAGCATCTGAAACAACATAAAGATTACAATATCCAGAGGCAACAAGAAACAAGAACAAGGGTGTCTAGTGGAGTGTCTCGCATAGCTCTCCGCGAGTTCCTCCAAGCGTGGCACCCATCTATGGATCTCACGGCCCTTCCTCCTAGCTGGCCGACACCATAGGAGTAGCTAATCGCGGTGTGGCTCTCATGAAGACAAGACTATGACTTTGCCGACCACGGCCTACTTAGTCTATCACTAGTCTATGGTAGCCCTAATGCATGGACGAGGAATCCAGTTTTAATTATCTTGCGTGTTTTACTACCCATCCCCCTAAATTCTATTTTTAGGTTATCACTTGTTTAACTACTCTTACGTGGGTTCTCCTGTGCACTTCCTCTTACCCGAGGCGCCGGCCCCCACGAAGAGCCACTCTCCCTATGACCCTTAACATAACTCAAAACCAAGCAAGGGTTGTACCGTAACAGATAAAGCAAATAATCTCAAGACCAAACCACGCGAGGCATTAACCATCTCGCTATAAACACATAATCAAAGTCTCAATAATTCATGTACAACCCTTTTTAAAATCATGATATCAAAACACTTGCCACAACAAGGGCACCTAAAGAGAGAACATCAACTGGCAATAATCTCAAGCCTCTGGAAGCCAAAAGAACAACAATCCACAAACAAGGGAAAAATGAAGCAACAAGATTAAGTTAATGATGCGTGGCTTCAAGCCAATTTCAACACCAACCCAATGAATAAAAGACCCTCAAATCAACATAAACTAAGAAGGTCATACTTATCAGAACATCAAGGACTTCAAGATATTCACAAGAATCCCAACCAGAAACAACTCAAGGAAAAGTCACCTCAAGATGGAACATCAAATCATATAATAACCAACACGAACAAGCAACTACGACATCCACGAATTTCACTTTTTGAAGCAACCTCCCGTTATCAACCAAACAGTAAGACATTCCTTCTATGTGTAAACTACTAAGTAATCTCCAATAACTCAAAGTGTTTTAAGTTAAATAATCTATCAATTTCTTATTGGCTTACTCATATAAAAGACTATATCTAAAAATTAACAGACTACCTTTTATAATCCACATAACTTGGTGATACCATTAAACTAGCATTTAAGGCTTCAATTGTTGAGACATCATCTAAAACAATTTAAAGAGAACGTAGAGACATATTTTAACTATAGCTAATTCAAATATTGCCTTATTAATAATTTCTCATTAATTTTGCATATTAGGAGGTTATCATATCACAATACTTGAAAGAATTTTAGTTAAAGAGAACTTAGAATACAAGTGTGTCAAAAATAAGCACCTGCTAGAACTTCTAAAGGACTCCCCTATGATCTAAACCATAACCAATTAAAACTAGAAATCCTATGACAATTTAATCTTGAGTTTTCTATCAGCAATAAGAAATTTAGCATTGAATTGCGCACATATCTTTTCGATCATTTAATTACCTAATTAACTATTCCCTTACCAAAACGAACATACTTTTCTTATTATTCCAAACACAATAAAATATCATATAGATACTTTTATAACCACATTCAATTTATATATGGGGTCACACACACCTGAGATCAGAAAAAATATAAGTATACAAGAATGACACACTCTTTTTCCTAAAGTGATGATTATCTTTGGCCTACATTCTCCTTAGTCTAAACCTTATCTTTTATAGCGGTATAATTTTACATCTATCACAATTGTAAATTACAAATGCTAATGATCATAAACGATTCATAGAAAATAGGTACCCAAAAATATCAATGTATATAAAAATACCTACTTAAGTTCACAATACCCAATCATTTTCAAAAACCTCGTTAATTGAAATTACTCTTTCCTTAACAACTTTCTATAGATTTCAAGTGCTCGACTATGCTAGATCGGCAAAGGACTCAGAGTGACTATTTAATTTACTACACCCTTGCAAGTCTAAAATTTGTAGCTGTGGTAGGTTGCCAATGGTTTCAGGGAGGCTATTTAATTTTGTACAATGCCTCAACTCAAACAGAACTGTGATAGTTTTCCGTATATTAGAAAGTCATTGGACCTAGGAAATACTCTATTATCTACTTGCATTAGTATCAAATCCCAAATGAAATCCACAAGGCTGAGGGTTAGGAGAAAGGTAAGGTGCAAATATGTGACTTAAGAGTAGAGGAATAATATACAACTTTTCTTTTCTAATCTGGAAGTTTTTCTGTTTGGTGGCGAGTTTCCAGAGACGCGTTTACATTAGAAGTTAGAAGTTAAACTTCACCACTTATCAAAGGAGAGCTTCTCCTACTATTGTGTTAGCAAGGGACAATATTTTATTTTATGCTAAATCAAAGGGATGGATTGTCGCAGAACTGAAAAGTTATTTAACTTTACTAATTTCTATTATGCTCAAGCTATAATGACAGTTGTCAATGAATTCAGAGAGATTATGTTTTAAAATATTTACAACATCATCTTTTCAGAAAGAAAACAAATGAAATTAGAAACATAAAGAGAAGCAAATCTAGCGAAACCAATATATATCGATTTATCACATACGAAGTGCCCATTGACAGATACAAAAAGGGAAAAGCAATGACTGACTTTCAAGATAGCAATGAGGAACATAGAAGACGAAATTCACCAATCCTAAACCATTTTCTCCAATAAGCAAAAGACAATATCCAAGCATAATGACTATTCAGCAAATACCAAATGCAATGCCAAATCTAAAATACAACCATGAACTAAAGTTGCAGCCCCAATCTACAAATTTGTCTCAACAGAAATCAGAAGAGGATGTCGGGGAGACTACGCATTACCTAATACCATAATTACAATGCTAATATGACAGGAAAAGTATTGCAAGGCACATATACAATATGCAAGGGGAATAAACATGCAACATCGATATAGAGGAAAGAATAAACTCCTATGATGAGCAATATGTCTGCTAAGTCGCAAGAAGGGAGAACGCCATGATTACGCAGAGATTTGGACATAAAAATAACTGTTATACAATCTTATATAGGCATATAATCGATATAGTCACCATATGAAATCAAAAGGCAGTTACCATATTAAATCAATATGAACAGGAAAGAAGAGTATCATTGAGATGAAGTCCTCCACGCATCAAACAAGGAATATTTTTCAAAAAAAACTGAGAAAGGCACTGTTTGGCCATAATCGATGGGCAAAGCCATCCCTGAACAAAACCGATAGATGATTCAATAAAGCTCAATAGACCTTGGTTCGCTAATATGGTTCAGGTATTTTGGCAGCAGTTGCTTTATGGCTTAAGCACAAGAATACATATACGGTTATGATTGCGAGCACCACATTCTAAAGAGGAAACAAGAAAATGCTTAGGGAAGATCGCTGATCTGAAGAGTATTTTTTGGAATTTACATCTATAACCAAAAATTAGCTTAATACTCAATGGACCTCGAGATCTAAGAAATAAGACAACGCCTACCAAATCTCAGGACCAAAATTCACAGGGTATTAAATTGTTCCATCCATGTTCGGTTTCCTACTGATAAATATAGCAACTATTGAAACAAAATCATATCAAAATAAAGACCAAACACATAGGGATTGATGTTTTCTTGGGTGCACTAACATTGTAAGCGAGAGAAAGAATGCTCAGGAGAATACCTGGGATTTCTTCTCCTCTGCTTGGTTTACCCTAATCCTTGCATGCGAGTTGGTGACGCGATAGATTCGTTGCCTTTTTCATAAATGCCTCGTCCCCCTTCCAAGCTTCGATCCGATGGGCATCCTTGATGATCTCCTTCACGGAATACATCCATATGGCTTCGAGAAACCCTCTGCCATTCAATAGAGAGTCGTCATGTCGATCTCCTCCAACCACGACATCATCGCACAAGCTCGGTCTGGGACGGGAAAGACCTCCATGATCGTCCTCCCATCTGTCAGATGATTGATACCTCCATATCACCTTTCATTGAAGGTAGCAAAACATCCATTCCTCCTTGCCAATATTTTCTCTCCTATCTCTCCCATTAATGTTTTTATCTGTATCCATCAGAGTTTAATGGTAAAATCCCCCAAAAATCAACATGGGTATGATTAAATCTGTCTTCTTTTTTCATTTTTTTTTTTAAAACAAAAATCATCTAAATCACAAGACCCCACCAAATAAATAGCAAGTTTCCTTTTAACTTATAGTTCACAGTTACGCAAGATCTTTCAATCTTATCTTTTTTATCATGCTAACTTCTAGTAACGATAATATTTATTTATTTATTTGTTTTTGTTTGTTTCTTTTTACCATAGTTCTAAATCTTATCTCCAAGATTAACATATTTAAATTATTATCCTCACATATTATTAAATTATTAATTACCCTTAAGATAAAATTATTTATTTATTTACTAATAAGCTATTTACTTATGTCACCCAAAATTGATTTATTGGTTAAGTCGCACATTTATATAAATTATTTGGTACACTATTTAATTCATTTAACTGGCTTAACAAAGCCATTAAAATATCACCTTAACCACATAATCTGACTAAATACACAACAAGATCACAAACACACTTACGCAAATATCCGGAAGGACCAAAATTGGGTGAGGCACTACAAACCAGTGGAGTCAACAACCTATACCGTGATCCTGCAAACAACACGAGTGTCAAACATGCATATAACATAATAAATCACACCGTGAAGAGGAAATCACATAATCACAGGTCGCTCGCATGCGAGTGATGTGATCCTGTCCCCTTCACCAATACAGTATCACTAACTGATGAAGTTTACATCTCTAACATAATCAAAACACAAGGAATCATAGAGAAAACATTGTCTGATTAACAAAGCACAAAATGGAGGGGTGTTACATCCTCCCCCCTAGGGTCAAGGTTACTCCTGGAAGCCTGCAAGTACCCCTAGCACAACTCCATACAATCACATATAGTGCAATAACATTAAAAAGTTTACTCATGCCAAGGTATGCAACATTATTACTTCAACATTCATTTAACATTTTGCATTTTGAATCTAGGTACAATAATTTAACCTCAACATGATTTCATTATAACTTAACAATAAAATTGGGGACTATAGGCCTCACCAACAAGATGCACCTACTATGCAATTATCATTAACATGCAATGGTTTCACTAATCCTTTATTTTCTCTAAACTTTTACTTACTACAAAATGGTTTTCTATTCATATTATACATTTCCATGATTATGAATGCAACTTAGGGACTTAGGTCCTTTACCCAAGGTTTGATCTAATTAAATAGATCTTTATGAATGCATAACCATTTTCTCATAAGATACAAATGCCATACTAAGGCACTCAAGGAAAGAGGTCTATGTCTATCTCGCCATATCAAGCACTTGGAATACACCCAACAAACACACTACAACCACACTCAAGAACCACTCAACAACCCTTTACACAACAAAAGAGCCAAGCAACAAGAAGGAAGCCAAACAAAACACACCTCTTGGTAGGCTTGTGAGCCTAACCCTCACAAAAGCATTCAACAAAAGACATGCAAGGGAAAAAACAACAACAAAATTGATTGTTGTCCACCACACACAACACGTCAAAATCACACACTACACAATCGTCCATAATGCATTCTTCCAATAGAAAGGATATCGGTGCATTGCGCACTACACTGAGGATCCTATCCTTTCCACTAGTTTCCTGCACCATTGGACCTATACCACTTAATGACAACTTTTGGGAAAACAAGAGGGGTCAACCTCAAAGGAAATCAACACTAAAGAGAAAAACAACTAGGTCAATACAATGGGCTCATAGTGCTCAGAGTATAAACCTACACAACTTACAACATAATGGGTCCAACATAATCCCAGAGTTCCCAGTGTTTAAACCTAGGCTCGGATACCATGTGTAATGCCTCGCCCCGCAACCCTAGAGGAAGTTGCAATTCACTACTTAAACATACCAATTTTTATTTATTTTTGTTTAAGTACAAATAACATGTAAGATGAATACACATTGCCAACAACCTCTAAGGCCATGAGACAAAGATTACTTTAAAACCCAAACAACAATTAATATCAATTGAAATCAAAACATTAATCACTTACAGAATTAAGATTACATACATCCCATACAAGATAAATTACAACAAGGATAATAAATACCTCAAGATTCCAATTAACAACATTTAAACAATATGATTACAACACTCATTCCCCGAATGAGGTAAATCCAATAATCATGATTACAATTTACAAATTCCACCTCGATAACAAATGAGGGGTAAAAGAATAAAGATCAACTAAAAAGAACAAAGCCAAAATAGCATCTAGATCCAACGAGCTCTCCAAATACGAAAGTCTCATCTACACGAGCAAGAGAAAAAAAACTAACAGAGCAAGGCATCGCTCCACCCAACCAAGTGAAACTAAAAGGCTCATCCCCATGCTAGGTATAGTAACAAGGAGGATCCTCAGACAAGACCATCTACTACCTTCAGACACAGGCTAACACATAAACTAAACTGAATCAAGAACGAATACCACATCACTTAACACAATGGTTACAATGCTTCCAGAGTACAAAATTGAGTACAATCACTGTACAAAATAAACCAACAGTACAAAACTATACCAACTGCTGTCATAGGAGGAGTGTCATCGCAAAGGTTGTATGCGATCTCCTGGCAAGTCTTCCTAGGTCCCAGCCCCTCTCTAGGGATATCTTGGAAACCTCAACTGACTCCTGGCCCCACATGCACACCAGAGCGGAATCGATTATCTCTCGAAAAGACAAGATAACGATCTTGCCATTCCAGGCCTTCCCGACTCATCTCAAGTCTCATACAAGCCCTTGAGCCAATGAGCGAGGCTAAATTATCTTATTAATGTTCAAAGCTACTCTATCCCTAGTATAAGTTATTTTAATTTTCACTTAATTAACTGACTCTCACATGAGTTATCCTGGAACCACTTTGGGCCCAGCGCTCGTTGAAAGCCACTCCCCTATCGACAACACATAACTCAACCACATGGCAAGGGTAGACAATGCACTAACACTTATCACAAATAATCAAACACCTCAACAGGTAACACATCACTACGGATGCCCAAAACTGAAACCGAAGCGTGCACTACCCAAGGCTAACACCAAGTTGACTAACATAACGAGACCCACATAACGAACTGATAACCTGACTCAACCATGAATCACAAGGTCACACAACCCATTCAAAGAATGAGGTTTCCACTTAAGCTTAACTCACACACAATCCAAGATAGACAAAGCAAATCACAAGAGACATGACATCATCTCAAGAAAACACTACTAGAAGACTTACATGATCAACAAGACCAATACGAATTAATAACGCAATCAAAGAGTCCCTAGCCTCAAGGTACAAAACCCAGAACAACCAAGGTACACCCACAATCAAACAATATTGCCCTCACCGAGAATAAACGAAAACACCACTAGAAAACATTTTAAGCAATTAAACAAGCTAATATTAGGATTTCTTAAATCCAAGCCACGCGATGACACATTGCATGAAGTCAATTTAAATAAATACCATTATTGCACATAATTAAAGGTCAATGAATCACGTGAAGAATTTTAAAACTCAATAGTTAAATTCGATTTGCCCTATCATACTCGATGATTAAGAAAAAAATTGATCTTATAAATAAATCAATTATTCAAATTTCTCAACAATAACCATAATCACGACACTTAAATAATAAAGTCTTTCAACTAACATTTAAAACAATTTACTTAATCTAAGTTTACCATTAATTCCATAACAAAGCATTTAATATATATTAAAACATTTATTTTGAATCCGTTAAACTTATCTCATCTTAAAGCCATTGATTAAAAATACTCTTTCTACTTAAATACTTTATTGATATAAAATATAATTTTCCGAATAAACATATATTTTTAAATGTAAACAAATCATGACATATATCTACTTATTTTTAAGTCACAACTTCTCATAACGATATAAAATTGAACTTACCAAAATATTCTAAAATCATATTCATATTTATATGTATATATATATATATATCTAATTAAATATATATGCATAATATATATATCACACACACATATATATATATATATATGTTTATATATATAAAAATTAATTATTATATAAATAAATATTATTTAAATATTATAATATATATATCATATATATATATATATGTTTAGATATATATATAAATTAATTATTATATAAATAAATATTATTTAAACATTATGATAATATTATATATCTTAATATTAATATAATTTTAAATAACAAATATTAGGCAAGTACATTAAACATACACAAAATGAACTAAAATATCTATGAAACATAGATGCCCAACCGGCCACGCTTGACTGTGGTGAGCACCCCACAAAATTGCGGGTTATTCGCCATAGCCTCAGGCTTCACATGCCCTGTACCCACACACTGTGGGCTTCACATGCCCATGGTCTGCTCTCGCCGTAGTTCATGTGGGGTTCACAGCCCGTGGGTTTGTTAGATCAAGGTCCTGTGTTCCTCACATGCGCTGTATGGCCCTGGCCATGGTCGTGGTGGCGGGGCAGTGGTTTGACCTCCCACCCCACAAAGAATAACAATATATATATATATATATATATATATATATATATATTAAAATAAAATCCCTACACTTAAACATGGCAAAAATATAGGGTATTTCTAGGTTTATCCCAAAATCCAAATTTTCAAATATAATAAATATATATACCCAGATTTTGATTTCATACTCAAATTGTGAAAATAATCCAAACCCATTTCAAGAACATAAATTATTTTCAAAAACAACAAAATGGGTTTTCAAAATCTAGTTCTAAAATAGAGTTTTCTTTTCTTTTGTTTCTATTTCTTGGTGTAAATTTCTTGTTTGGTTTCTATTTCCAAATCTATCTACAATTTTGCAAATTTGAAAGCTTTTCCATGAATTTTCATTGAATCTAAAACTATATTTTCAATCATTCAAAATGAGCAAGAAGATGGAAAGAGAAAAATATGGAACCTTGTGTTTTCTCCAAAATTTGCAAGCTTCAACAATGGAGATTTTCAAGCACTCTTTCAACTCCACAATCTTAGCCTCCTCCAAGCCTCTCCACCAAAATCAAACCAAGAATCCATCCCCAAAAATAAAAATCCAAAAGCCCCCTTTTCTTTTTTTGCAACCCCTTTTCCCATAAGCAACTTGAAAGAAAACCCTAAAATGAAAATATATTCTTTTCCAAATTTTCCAAATTCAAATTCAAATCCACTTCAAATTCACATTAAAATTCAATACAAATTAAATTGCAAATTCAAATTCAAATCCAATTTTAGTTCAATTTCCAATTTCAATTTCAAATTCAATTTTAAACTAAATTCAAATTCAAACTAAATTTAAATTCAAACTAAATTCAATTTCAAATTCAACTCTTCACAAATATCTTTCCCCAAAATAGTCAACTATTTCAGAAAATATCTTTTCTACCCCAAAGTCATTGCATTGAAGATATTTGGAATTTTGAATAACTTAAACAATTTTCAATTTTCTAAATAGCATTCAACATATTTTAAAACCTTCTTTTCACACAAACTAATTTAAATCTTTTTAACACTTTTAATTCAAGGAATAACTTAATTAATTCACACAATTAATTTAATTAACCAATAAAATAAATCTAATCCAATATTAGATTATTTTATTAATTAATTTAAATTAATTAATACAGTAATTAATATTCCTAGCATTACAACCAAAAGCATTTAATCAGCAGTTAAGCAACATAAGCCATTTAACTTGAATTTAAATAAGAACACGGAGACAAGGCAACATAACAACCAACCCGACTACAACCCGACGACACACTGTGACTAGGGTAGTGGCTTGACATAGAAAAAACCTAGCTACTATCTCCCAATCGATTTCCATTGAACAAGGGACACGCTCAGACCTGTGAACTAGGTGGAGTCGATGTCCTGTACCTGCATCCTGCAAACAACACGAGTGTCGAACATGCATATAACATAATAAAACACACCGTGAAGAGGAAATCGCGGAATCACAGGTCGCTCGCATGCGAGTGATGTGATCCCATCCCCTTCACCAATACAGTATCACTAACTGACGAAGTTTACATCATTAACATAATCAAAACACAAGGCATCATAGAGAAAACATTTTCTGATTAACAAAGCACAAAATGGAGGGGTGTTACATCGGTCCCTCAAAACCCATTTTTTCCTTTATTAAAAACAAAAATTATTTTGATTGTATGTGAATTAAATTTTTCTTACAACTAAAGAATCTATATGTGAGAATTAAGTAAATCTCATTTTGTTGTTGTTGTTGTGTGGTTTCTTGGTGAGGTAATTTTACAAAATGCCCTTTCCTAGACTACATCAAGATCCAAATAATTTTTTATACTCAAGATACTATAGTTCCTATGTATCCCTACAAAGAAATAAAATATATTATTAATTAGAACCAACCTAATAAAGGTCAAAAAACATAGTATCAAAAGAAAGAGAAGAATCACTACAAGAAGTGGATGTGGTTGCCTCTTCAAAACAACATGATGATATTTAAAAATGGTAATACAATAAAGGAAGTATTTAGACAAGGAAGATTAATAGAGCTAGTAAACCTAAATATATTGAATATTATGAATTAGCTAGTATTCTCTCCACCTCTAAATAAATAGGAATATGAGGAAGTCAGTGCTACATCCTCTAATTTGACATAATTATAAGTTAAGTTTAAGAATATAAAATCTCAATCAAGTGTTATCCTCATTGATATTAAAATTATTTTGAGAAAAAATAACACTCCTAGACCAAGAAACAAACATAGAATCCTATCTTCCATTACAAGGATTATCTCTAGAATTAGAATTGTATAAATTACCACTCTTGTAGCCATTAAAGATGATGAGAATTTGGGCTTGGAGATTACAAAGTTTCAACTAATAAAAGTAGATCATTGATCTAGAATCTCCTATATCTACATTGACAACTAGGTTACAAAAGGATAAAAAAGAAGTGAGAGTTAAAAAAATAGATAGCAGAATTGTAAAGCTACATAAAGTAACGTATAGGACCATTGCAAGCTACAAATTGGTAAAATATCAACTCCAATTGTCATCTCAAGAATAATATGTATTACTAGATAAGATGAAAAATATATCTAGATCTACTAAAGAATGGGAAAATTAACTAGCTCAAGAAGGGAATAAGATAATTGAATAGCCAATCAATGATAAGAAGTTACAAGAGGTTTACAAGATATAATTATAAAATTAATTGGAAAATGAAAATAAAGGAAAAAAATGGATCTTCCAAGTTTTATTTTCATTGATAAGATGAGTGATCATGTTTGAATAGAGAAAATATTCTAGACCATCAAACCATCAGATAGATAAGATAGTTTGGATCGAGATGATAAAGTGGGAAGAACATTTAATTAAAAAAATATGTAAAAGAAAAAAATAGAAAAGGATTGAGTTATTAGATTGGTGATTTGAATTGCATTACTTGAATAAATATTAGGATTTAAATTATACCTTGATAATGTGGAAGATGTAACAAAGGTTCAAGAAACATTCAAAAAATCATCATAGCCAATTTAGAGGAAAATGTAGAAGGTTTTGACAAAAGAAAATTTATGTATATGGTGATGGAGATAGGAGATTTAGTTAAATTTAATATGATTGGATTCTCATAAGAGAAACATAGCGTGTGTCAAATTTTTAGCTTCTTTTAGAACATATTATTTTAGATGGAAGTTCATGTAAGAAATTAATAGATAAACTATTAATAAATCATTAATTTCTTAAGGAGAATATAGGAAAAGAGAATCTGAGAAATATGAAGTAATATTAATAGAGATAGATGATGAAAATGATACTTAGAAATGACAAATTTGTTGAAATTTTAAGGTTGCATAATAACTTTATGGATTCATGTGCTATTGTTGCAACCTAATAGTTATATTGTGTCATTTTTTGGATCTTTGCTAAGATATTACACATGAAGGGACATGCCTATGGAATATGATTGGAATATGTTTTAACATGAGATTATTGTCTTGAAATAGAATATTCTATAATTTTAAATGTGAATCATTAGTGAAGGATGATTCCTAGTTGTTAATATATAACTATATTTTGGCACCTTGCCTCTATAATAAGGTCATCAACGAATATTTTTGGGGACTAGAAATCATTTATTAATATGGGAATAGTAATAAATAATTTTTGTTTTCCAAATTGCTTGATGGTTTCCTCTTGCATAGTGGATTTTTTCTAGAACTACAATAGGTTAGCATGTCTAAATTATGTTTGTTCAAGTTATTAAAATTTAAAAATTATAAGATAACCTAAATTTCTCTTCTTACTATAAAATATGTCATAAAATTATGTCATTTATAGGGCAACTTTTATAATTCTTTTGTAATCTAAAAATTTTCATTAAAGCTTTCACTACCTATGTGTAATTGTGATAATTTCCAATAAAACATAGGATAGTTATTTGATGTTTTGTTATTGATTTTTATGTTATTTTTTACAAACTTGTAGATAAGGATTTGTAACCTTTTCCTATCCAATCCTTTTTTATTATATTTATTTCATAAAATTTATATTTCAAATTAGAGCATTGTAATGTTGAACATCAAGTGTTACATAATGTACTAGAATGAATAAAATAATCAAATTTCAAAATAATAAACATTTATTTAGGGTATAATTTAATAATTTTTTGATAATTTTTTAGATCTAGCCCTCTTATATGAACTTCTAATATTCAAATCCCCATGTTTACAAAAATTCACAATGAAAAATTGAACTAACATACAATTTAAGAACTAACATTCAAAGTCTTTGAATCACTAAATTATGTTCTAAATTACTTTATATTTCTTGTGAGAGAGGTAATGTTTGTTAATGAATTTATAGATAAGTTGACTATGATAAACAAATACATCAAAACTTCTAACTTGTACAAGATAAATATTTATATGAAAAGGATAGTAAGATAAGCCTCTAATAATATGTTGATAAATATAAAATATATGAAGCATTCTTAATGTATATGGGAATGTGATAGGTGTCAAAATTCTATGTTACCAAGTGCCAAAATCATATGGTTAAAGTAATAACATACATGCATGTTCAAGACCAAAACCTACAAATGTGAAATAATGTATGAATATATACAAGGAATATGCATGAAGGTGTATGTAAGATTATTTGATTCAAAAGTGTACATAGTGGTTGATACATGTGGAGTGTAGACTAATGCAAAAACTAAGTGCATGGGTGTGACTACACCTGTATCATTATGTGTATGACTTTGGTTAGATTAATGTTATTCTAATTATATCATGATCCTTATATTTAAAAAATATATAAATTTCTATGAAATGAACCTTTTAACATGAATATAGTTTTATAATATATGTTCTTACTATACCATTTAGGGATTGGTTGAGTCTAGTACATACAGGGATAATAAAAGGGAGATAAATACAAGTATCTCTTAATAAGATTTTAAGCTCATTGTCTATATAGAATCATCAAATTTAGCAAACTTCCTTCTCTTATATGGTCTAACAAAAGGAAATATAGATGTCTTAGAGACTTGATTTGTATTTTCCTTTTTTTCATTATCATTTGAAAACTAATTTTATTTTTGATACTAATTAGCATACAAATCATTTTGAATTGGATCATAAAAAAAAATATTTCTTGCAAGAAACTTAGGTTCCATTATTTTCACATGAGCACATAGATCAATAAATAAAACAAAACAATTAGTATACATATTCCTAAACTAGAACTTAATTTAATCCTTTGATAATTATAGTTTGAATATTTTAATCATACATTCACATAATCCCATGGTATATCCATTACATAAAAAACCACAGTGCTAAAAATGCAATAAATAATTGATATATTACAATATTCAAAGCATGTAAATTTTGACTAGGATTTTAAAATTCATTACTATTCAAGTATTATGTTGTTTTTCTTTATTTCATCACTATTTTATATTATTTCAGAGAGTGAAAAGGATGGGATGGTAACATTAAATAGATTAGAGATATGATTGGCATAGCCATAATATTTAAGATTAATAGAGGACCTAATGGTTTGGGTTAAAAGAACGGTCCAATGAGGGTTAGTAGGATTAGTAGTAGAGGATGAAATAATTATGAATAATAATTCATTTTTATGGTACTAAGCACTTTTCCAGTAGAAGATTAGCCAATGGTAGATGAAGGGATGGTAACAATAGGAATAATCAATCTTTTATAATAGAAGTAGTGATTTTTTCACTAATCTTAAGAGAGGATATTATCTTAGTATAAATTAGTTGTTTTAATTATATTGGAAAATAAGGTTCTGAAGGGACCCAAAACCATTTACAACACAAAAG
>VDFB02256132.1:98693406-98738065 GCA_007258455.2 Sequoia sempervirens | reverse complement strand
AGATCTCTATTACAGGACAATAATCGAGACCATGAGTTGTTTGTTGTGTGAGAGGTTCAATAGGGTTGCAGATACCTTGTTCTCAAGCACCACATCCTTTTCCATTATATCCAATCCATTTCATAAACTCATAACCTTTTCCATAAATATTTTTCATGGCTTTTGGATCGGGTGGTTGTTTGTTATTGTGTTCATCAAAGGTTGTTGTGTAATTTTCTTCTTTGTCTAAAGTGGGTAAGGTGGATGCTTTCAAAAGGGATTCCAAAGTTGGTGTTGACATGGTTGTTGTGTCTTTTTCCATTTTTAAATCTTTGTGGATGGTTTTGTATTCGCCCATGAAGTCATGCTCAAAATCCAAGGAACCCCAATCGTCTTCGGATAATATCATGTGACGTTCAATGTTGTTATCATTTTGTTCTGTAGGTTCTACTTGTATGGCTGGTGTTAATGTGCTCAAGGGGTTCTCGTCGGTTTTGGCAAGTTGTAAGACACTATAAGGCTCAGGGACAACAACAAGGGTGTATACTTTGTTATTGTAAATGTATTTCATTTTGTGATGAAGAGTGGAGGGTACACCATGCATGGAATGAATCCACTATCTTCCTAAGATAAGATTACATGAGATTTCATAAGGCATGACATAGATTGGTGTATTTAAGGTGATCACTCCAACTGTAAGAGGTATAATGATTACCCTGAGTGATGTCTTTGCAATATTGTCAAATACCTTAATAGATAGAGAGTCAGGTCAAATGGTGGATCTATGAATGCCAAGCCTATCCAAAAGACTCACACTACACACATTAAGAGCAGAACCATTGTTGATAAGAGTTCTCTTTATACCTATTGTTTTGTATTGAGCGATGATCATGAAAGCTTCATTTTGTTTTTGCAAATCCAAAGAGGGGAGCTCATGTTGATGGAAAGTAATGTCAAGATGCGTGTTATGGGTTAAAGCTACCACATCATTTGGAGTTGTATTAGGAGGAACTACAATTTTTGTAAGGCTGTTTGAAGAATAGTGTTGTAACTTGGTGAATTCTGAAGTAAATCCCAAAGGGAAATTTTTTGTAGGAGTATTATTTAATTGTTCAACAAGATCATACTCCTTTGTGGGTGGGATGCAATGAGGAGCACTGGAGGATTTGGTAAAGGTAAAGGGGTTGGGGTTAGTTGTGGCGGTTGTGGATTATTGAAAGTGTTATATGTATGAGCAACGATAGTGGAACTTGGTTGTTGTGATACATTATTATTAGGTGGATAAAGGATGAGTTGAGGTTTTTTTTGTTGCTTGTGTGGTGGTGGGTAAAGAATTAGGGGATTCTTTGGATGTCCCATGGGGTATGTATGAGGTCCATTGATTGAAGGGGATCTAATGGAAACTTGTGCATTCATAACCTCAACTGTCTTGGTTGGATGTATCTCTAAGGAAGGGAAATCGAGAACCACTTGGTTATCTAAGGAAGATACATTACTACTGTTGTCATTTTCGAGCACCATGATATTCTCCCTAGAAGGAGAACAACAAGCCACATATTCTTGACAAGTAGGGCTAGGTTCTTTCAAAATGGCTTCATCACAAATAGGGGAATGATCAATGATGGGAGTGTCAAGAGGGGGATGATTAGGAGAAGGTTTTAGTTGAATGTCAATTGCCATTAAGATCTCATTCTCTAGTGCGATGTTTTCTACCTGACTAGGAGAGCTTGTAATGTGTTCATCCAAGTTTAAAGTGTGTAAAGGAGCTTCATCACAAGTGAGGGAGGCATCAAGAGAAGGATCACTATGGTTTTCAAATAGATTATCCCAAAGGGCAAGAGCATTAGGGAAGGGAGTGTCAAGATTCTCATGACGCTTAATAGGAATGTCTTCTAATACAAACCTATCCTCTTGACATCGAGGGGGGATATTAGGAGATGGAAAAGTTTGATTGTCATGGTTATGGGGATTAGGTGAGGCAGTATTCAGTATTTCATCTTCTTGTTTTCTAATGTATTCCAAGGGCTGAAGAGGAGAGGGACAATCAAGGCTCACAGTGCGTGTAGCTCCTTTCACCAAAATACCTTCATCACTAATAGGAGAGGTATTGGGAGAAGCACAAGTAGGAGTGTCCTGATTGTCTATGCTTGCATCCTCTTGTGTTATTATATTCTTGAAAATTCGATAGGTACTAGGAGGGTATGCAAAATGCTTATCAAATGTTTTAATTTGTTGTCCTAGATTATGTTCATGAAAAATAGAATCATACAAGCCACTTGCTATGCTAGAAACATTGAATGCTTTAAGAGAACACATAGTAACAAGAGAAAGTAAAGAAAGTGCAATGCAATGACTTAAAAGGAAATGCAATTTTTAGATATGAAACAAGGTAATATTCTAATTACACTATGCACCAATCGAAAAATGACATGACCAATGTAAATGCAAAATGGAATAATGCATGAAATGAGATACTTTAAGTGAGATCTAGTGAAATGCATGTCACATAAATGTAACTGATTGATATAGAAAAGTTAAGGCATCAAACATAAGCCTAAAAACAAATTTATGAGCTCAGGACAATGTTGTTTCAGGGGTTAGAAGGGACTGATTCTCCCAGGGTGGCAAATGAGTCCCAGTATGGACTTTTTTCAAAATGTTCAAAAATTTTTAACTGATTTTTATGTTTTTAGAATGCTATGATGCAGGTCTAAATGAAAAATGCAAAATTTTAGAATGTTTCAATGATTAAAGAAGCAAAAAGGCAACCTATTATGCACTTTTTACACATGCCAAAAATAAAACCCTAGAATGCAAAGCTAACTAATGAAAAATGCAATGTAAGCTAATCAATGGACTCCAAAATCAAAAAAGAGGGAATTCAAACAACAGGTTCAACAAAATGAAATGAAATATTTTGTCACCACAAAACTCTCTAACTCTTCTAGGGTTTTTCACCTAAAAGGAGAGAGGTAGGTCAAAATGCATGGAGTTTCATTCAAGATTAATGTTATGAATGATGGGAAATTGATGTGAAGTTTGTGTGGATGTGTTTTGATGCTCACAAATGCAGATAAATGAATGTAAACTAATCTAATGCAAGATGTTGTAAAACACAGTGTTGATTGCAAATATGAACTAGAAACTTAAACAATTGAAAACAAAAATTGGCGAGATTGAACAAAGTGCACATGGAGGCAGATTGCTATTACTGAAAGATTTTGGAATGTCCCAGAAATCACTGTCAATGGCCACTGGGACTGATTCACCACATAGGGAAAGTCAGTCTTGCTTCTGGTAAAAAGTTTTGGAAACAAGTTTCTGATTATCAGGAGTTGAATTATGAGAAAACCACTTTTCAGGCCTACAGATGAGACTAATTTTCCATGCATGGAGAATCAATCCTCTTGCAAGAATCTACAAAGTCAAGGCTTGATTTTGTAGGTCTAGATTTGCACTTCTGTCTTCTATAGGTGTCCGCTTCCAAAATTGTCGAATTTAGGTATGGAAATGCCTTTTTGTTGATATTTTGACTTGTTGAATGAAAAGAAGACTTGAATGACTTTACAACTTGATCTTCAATGATTTACAAGCTTTCAAGATACCTAAATCTGCATACAAACAAGACAAAGGAGAGATTTGTTGAATGTTAGGGCATGAGGGTTTGCCTTGGTCAAACCCCGTTTAGGTAAGTAAACAAAAATGATGAATGAAATGAATGAAACATGCAACAATGGAGTAGATTACCTTGCCATGATGAATGATCTTGAAAATCTGCAACAATACATGAAGATTCAACCCTTGAATGCTTTAGAAAGATAACTTGATGACTTCTAATGAAGAAACCCTACCTTGCTTGACTTGGATGAGAAGATAGATGATGAATTAATGATGAGACATGTAAAAATGAGTTGTTGTATAGAGAGAGCTATGAAATGAGGATACAAATTCTTATTTATAGACAATTGTTCCTTAGTACCCGATAATACCTCATCATAGGCCGACATGTAGTGAAAATAAACTTTAAATTTAACTTTTTCTCGCTCAAAGGTAAAAATGGGGCCAAATAGGACTCATTCGTCACACATGGTGAATGGGTCCCACCTAGATGGGACCAATTCTCCATGCATGATGAATGGGTCCCACAGGGGCCATTCCAACATCTAAGAAGCTAGGGGATAAGGAAATAAGGTCTAAATTGCAACTTTGTCAGGTATTTGATCAATTAAAGCCTTGAGATGCACAATATGGGTCATTAGGGACCTATTAGTGATGATTTAAATGTTAAATAGGGCTTGGGACACATAAATCAATGTGAAAGTGTGATTAAATACACTTTACAACACTAAAATTAGGTCCACATAGCCTAGAAAAACATAAAAACCAATGTGAATGTACAAGACACATTACAACACTAGTTTATCATTAAGTTTACATTAAGAATCTTATAGATTAATGTGAGGATGTATTTAAATATATTTTATAATTTTGAATTAGGGAGAAGTAGGTTAATTAAGTCTAGAAAAGCGTGAAAGTCCTTTACAAGACTTTACAACTCCTTTACAAGATGTCGTTAAGAGCATGTTATTCAATTTATAAGAGTCCAAGACCTAATGTGGATGCATAAAATCCATCACAACACTAGATTAAGGCCTCATTAAGTCTAATTTATCATGAATTAATCCCATGTCAAGCAAAGTGTCCTTTTTTCTATGGCACAGCTAGGGATTGGCTTCTCAAATCTTCCTTGTCTTATTTGATTATTTCATCCAATCCATTCCAAGACCTTGCTTGGTCTCCTATTTTGATCTCACTTGCTTGCTCAATCCCTTGATTTTCCAGCAAATCCATTGCTTTGTTAGCCTCCCTATAGATATGTTTCACATTGTAGGTTTTCACTTCCTCCATTTGTTCCTTTATCCAATTTATCTTCGTTTATAATGTCCAGTCTCCAATTTTTCCATTTAAGGAAGCATTTATACTAACTATGGAATCACTTTAAATTTCTATATTATTCTATTTTCTTTACAGGCCTATAGCCCTTGAAATAAACCTTCTAATTTAGCTACATTATTAGTGATTGCCAACAACTTTTTTGATACTGCTAAAATTAAGTCTCCCACATCATTCCTTATGATGGACCTTGCTCTTGCTAATCCAAGGTTTCCTTTGGATGCACCATCAGAGTTTAATTTCATTCTCCCCTCCTGAGGGAGCTTCCATTTTGCATTTAATCTTTTTCCTTTTGAACTTGGTGCTAATTGAAAGAAAGGTGGTACTCATAGATCTTTCCATATTTTCATTAATTCATTGTCCCATAATGTGAATCTTGCTTTATTTTTCAATTTTATGTGTGTTTTCATCGATTCAATAATATTACGTTCAACCATTTTCCATACCTCTTCTTCTTCCTTATATTTTTCTTGAAAAATCCTCCTATTGCGCTCCTTCCATGTGTTCCATATGAGGATTGAGGGGGCTTCCTGCCATATTTGGCCCCAAAAGGCCTTTTTCTTTTGAATGGGCCAATTGGAGAAAAAATATTTAAGCTTGTTGCTTCTTAGTGTCTCCCAACCCAGCCTATTTTATAACCAGTCCCAACCTTTTGTTGCAAAGGGGCAATTAAGCAAAAATGGTCTACATCTTCTATACTATTCTTACACATGATGCACCATTGTGGTCCTTCAATTCCTATTGATTTTAGTTTGTCCCCAGTTAATATCCTGTTGTGTAGGGTTGTCCATGTGAATGCCCCAGCTTTTGGAAGGATCCATTTTCCCCAACAGAGTCTTTTCGACCATTTATTTTCTTCTTGTTTTAACTAGATTAAATAACCCAGTTTTGTTGTATAGTTCCCTGATTTTGCACCACACCAAATGATCTTTTCTAGTTTTCCTTTCAAGCACACTTTTTAGTCCTGTAGAATCTCTCTTAGTTGAGCCTTTATCTCTTCACTTACTGCATTATCTTCGAAGTTGATCCATTCATCTTTCCCATTGTTCCTTCTTTTGAAAATTTTCTCGATCATATCCCCATATAGGCTTCTTAAGTCTGCAGTATGGGGGATAGCTCTAGATATTCTGCAAGTGGCTTGTAACCTCCCCATGAATCATTCCAAAATTCATCCCTTTCACCATTGTTAACTTTCCATGTTAGATGATCTGTTATTAGGTGTTTGTAGTTTGATATGAAATTCCATATGTGATAACCATTCCCAGTATTTGCTACAGTTAAGATTCATTTCAGGTCTGTATTGTCCAAGTATTTCCTTTGGTCTACTTTACACCATAATAATGTAGGATTGTGGTATAGTTTCCATGTCAGTTTTCTCCCAAAGCAATGTTTTGTGCCTTAATATTTTCGATACCTGGTCCTCCTCCCTGGGATTTGAAGACTTTTCCCAATGAATTAGGGGGATTTTGTGCTCATCATTGGAGCCTTCCCATAAGAAATTTTTAAGAATACCTTTTATTCCTAAGGTTATTTTTTTTGTTAGCTGCATGCATGACATTGAGTAAGTAGGTATCGTCGTTAAGACTAATTTTATCATAGTTATTCTTCCTACCATTATCAACCACTTGCCTCTCCAACTCTAAGCTTTATCCATACATTTTTCTTTTATTTGTTCCCATATGGTTGATCTTATTGCCCCTTTGACTAGTGGGAGCCCAAGATATTTGCATGGTAACTCTTCTATGGTATAGCCAAGGGTTTTGGCTATTCTTTTTTGTAGTATCTTTGTGTTGAAGAAATAGAGCTTTGACTTCTCTTTATTTATTTTCTGCCCTAATATATTAATGTATTCCTCCAAGCATGCTCCTATTGCTTCTGCTTCCTTTAATGAAGATTCTCCATATAGGAGTGTATCATCAACAAATTGTTGATGTGTTATTTCTTCTATTCCTTGAGCTACCTGGATTCCTTTCCATTGCTTTCTTACCTGATATGAAGTTATATGCCTACTCAAAGCTTCAACCATTATAAAAAATAGAAATGGGGATATAGGGTCCCCCTATCATATTCCATTCGAACTTTCAAAGAAACCGCATGGACTTCCATTAACAAGAATTGAGTATCTTGTTGTTGAGATGCATTAGTAAACCATTTGTATCCATTCCTTGCTAAAACCAATTTTTTCCATTATTCTCAACATAAATCTCCATCTTACTTTATCATATGCTTTGCTAACATCAAGCTTAATCATCATACTTTGTGTTCTTTCCTTGTTAATGGTATGAACAACTTCGCTTGCCAGTATGATGCTATCCACAATATCCCTTCCTAGCATGAAGCCACTTTGAGCTGGTGAGATTATATTTTCCAACAACTTCTTTAGTCTATTTTCCATTGATTTGGATATTATTTTATATAAGGTATTGCACAGAGATATTGGTCTGTAATCCCCAAAGTTTGAGAAAATTTCCTTTTTAGGTATTAGGGCCACCATTGTGTTATTTAAGTCCTGGACAAATTTCTTTTTCTTTCTAAAATCGTCGCATATTTCCTAGATTTCTTCTTCTAAATTTTTTTAACATTTATGGTAGAAGAAGGCTGAAAAACTGTTTGGACCCGGTGCTTTGTCTGGGTGTAGTTGATGTGTTGCTATCTTTATTTCTTCTTTGGAGAATGGTTCCATTAGCATTGCATTCTCCTCTAGAGTAATTAATTTTGGTATATTTTCCAATATTATTTTGTCATCCAAAGTGTCCTTATCCCCCTCCAGTGATAGAAGTTGTTTATAAAATCTAATTGATTCCTTCTTTATTTCCTCTGGGTCCACTGTTGTATTTCCATCTGCAAGTTTAATCTCTACAATTCTCTTGTGTGCTTGTTTGATTTTGGTTGTGTTATGAAAGAATTTTGTGTTGGCATCGCCTTCCGCTAACCATAATTCCCTGGATTTAGTTCTCCAATACTCTTCTCTTGCCAACATCTCATTGTATTCAACTATTAGTTCCTTTTCTTTTAAGTAATCTCCTTGGTACATTCCTGCTTCCATTAATTTTCTATTTAAAATTTCCAGTTCTTTTTCTAAACGCTCTTTATTAGAGAAAATATTTTTAAAGATTTCTTTATTCCATGCTTGAACCTTTCCCTTAATATACTTGAGCTTATTTGCAAAATTGTAACTCTTAGTACCCCCATATCTTGGAGTTTTCTTCCACCAAGATTCAATTTGTTCTACAAGTACTTCCTTCCAGAACCACATATTTTCACATTTGAAGTAGGATTTGTTTTTGGGCTCCTCATCAGAAATGGTTAATCTAACCGAGAGATGATCTACGCCAAGCAACGGGATTATTGTTGCATCCAACTTTAATTTTCTAGCCAGCTAGTCTTGGGAGAAGATAAACCTATCTAGTTTCTCTTTGATGCATCCTACCCCTAATCTTTTATTTGACCATGTGTAAGATCAATTCCTTATTTGTGCTTCCACCAAGTTGTTTTTTTCTAGAAAGCGCCCAAATGCCTCTATTGAGGGAGTTATTATTTTCCTTCCACCTAGCTTTTCTTCTATCCTTAGAACTACATTAAAATATCCTCCCATAATGATTCTTTTACCACCTAACTTAGATATGCTTTGGCCCAGAGTGTTCCAAATAATTTATTTGTCATTATTTCTTGTTGGCCCATAGATATTGAAGATGTAAAATTCTACATTATTTTTCAAGCTTTTTGCTTCACATAATAGCCAGTTATTTTCCTTTGTTATTAACTTAATTTCGGCCATATTAATTCTCCAAAGGATTCTCAGGCCACCTGTCATTCCATATGATTTTTCCAGAATAGTTTCCCATTCTCTTTTTTGTGATATCTTTTTGTTTTCATCTTCAATCTTTGTTTCTTGTAATAGTATGATATTTGCCTCTATTTTTTCAATTTGATGCTTAATCAAGCGTCTTTTGTTTGGGGCATTCAGTCCCCTACCATTCCAGGTTAAGATCTTCATGGTTCATCATTGTGGGAGTGCTCCTCTCCCAATTTCTTTTGAAGGAAATTTTTAATGCTTTTAATTCCTTTTTCTTGAGCCAGTTCTTCCCTTTTCTATCTATTTGTCTTCCTACCCTTTTTCTTTTTCCCTTTTAGAACAATTTGGGCCAATATTTGTGCCACTGTCTGAGAGATATTCTTGTTTTCTATTATGTCCAAATCTTTGAAATCTTCATTCTCGCTTTCTAAAAGTAATTCTTCTTCTTCCTCTCTTAACTATGAATTCAACTCCTTTTGTATTGATAATAAGTCTATTTTTTTGGCACAAAGAACTTTGTCTTGTCCTTTTCATCTTTGTTGTTTCCCTTTTCTATTTTGTATTCTAGATATAGCTTTCTATCTTTCGGTTTTCTAGTATTCACTTTCTTCAGGGTGGACTCTGTATTTTCCACTATTGCCTTTCTCCTCGACACTTTTGTCATCTTTTGAAGGCTTCTGCAATTTTTTGCTTCATGACCCCATTTTTTTGTAGAGTCTGCAATACACTTTTTTTCTTTCTATTTCCACCACTTATTTCCAGATCCCTTCTTTAGATTTCAATGTGATTTTCTTTGGGATTTTTCTTATTGTTTCTATTTTGATTCTGGCATAAAGATAAGAGTTGTTTTCTAGTATTTTTGTGTCAAACTCAATTAGTGTTCCCAGTGTTTTGCCATTTTTTTCCAAGCTCTCCTCCGACTAGTATTCCAATGGAAAATTGTATAATCTTAACCATATTGCTTCGCTATATGGGATTGACCCTATTGGGTTAAAATTGGGTACCCATTTCTGCATAAATACTGGGCTGCCCTCAAAATCCATTGGTCCTTTTTCCAAAATGTAGTTCCTATCCTCTTCTTTGAGAAAAAATATTATGAAGTAACCATTTGGTAGGAACT
Source organism: Sequoia sempervirens (assembly GCA_007258455.2). Taxonomy (NCBI): domain Eukaryota; kingdom Viridiplantae; phylum Streptophyta; class Pinopsida; order Cupressales; family Cupressaceae; genus Sequoia; species Sequoia sempervirens. The sequence continues at coordinate 98,728,217 of VDFB02256132.1, read as the reverse complement.
TTAATCCACGATTCTGCTCAATACTCTTTTTTTCCCAATTTGTTATCATTTCCCTGCTTCTTCTAGGGCCTATGATTCTGCATATAATGACAACCTTTCACAAGAAATCCATGTATTCTGTTATCACATCTCCTAGATCGATTTCTATTTGATTCTCCTGTTCTTTGGTTTCTCCGACAAAGTTCTTTGTTTATTTGATCTAGGTCCAGTCTTCTTCTTTTTCCCATCTTTTCTTCCCTTTGACTTCTTTTCTGATATTTTTGAAGTGTTTCTTTCTCCTTTTTGGCATTGTTTCCTTGTTTCCTTGGGTGTTGCTAAGGACGGTTTTCTTCCTTCTCCCTTTTATTTAGTGTCCTCTCTGGAATTGTTTTCCTTTTTTTTGGTTATTTTCTTCTTCTAGGGTTTATTTCTAGATTATTGGGCCAAGTGATGTAATGTGAAACTTTAAAATCAACCCTTGTCTTGTCCTCTTCTGCTCTTTGTCTTCTTTGAAAATTTCTTCTTTCCCACCCTTCATTGCTTGTTTTATGTTCTGATTTTCTCCAACCTACTTGTATTCTAAAATTTTGATCATCTTTTCTCGCATTCATTTTTGCAAAGTTTGCTTTTCATAGGTTTGTATTCGCAATCTAAAGTTCACAATTTTTGTTTGCTAGCAAAGCTATTTTTTCTTGAAGATTTCTTAATTTTTTTTAAAAAAAAGGGGTAAAAACTTTATTGAACTTCAGAAGAGAGTATTACATAAAAGCAAAGGGCTAAATCCCGAAGAAACCTCAAAGAGCAAGCTAGACAGAAAAAGAGACAAAATCAACCAGCACCAGCATCAACTCCGTCCTCAGCAAGAACCCTCTCCAAGTCCAGGCAGAGCTCATGGGGGACCTGCGCCCATTCTTCAATCTTCTAGCCATCCAAATGCTTAGAGGCCCATTTGGCCAGGCAATCAACTTTCCTTTTCCACTCCCTTGGAATATGGACAAAAGACACCATCTCCATCAAGGAGCCAAATTGCAAAATTTGATGTACCAACATCGCCAACTGCCAGCTAACATTGGACACCTTCTGTTCATTAAGCAAGTTGATCAAAACCTCAGAATCTGACTCACAAATAACCTTGTGCCACCCCAAAGCATAGGTCCTTTCTAAAGCATAGAAGATTGCCAAACCTTCCATAAGGTTGATAGTTTGCAAAACTTTATGGATAGAAAAGAGGAAAACCATCGAACTAGAAGAGTGCTTGCCAATCCCACCAACTCCAGCAGGTCCCAGATTACCCCTAGAAGAACCATCAGTATTAACCTTCAAAGTGCCAGTCGGAGGGGGTTGCTAGCTCCCCACTCTTTGAACTTGAAGATTTCTTAATTATTATAATAAATAATATGTATTATATTATTATCTAATATAATATATATGAAAAAAAAATTGAATAAATATATTTTTTAAGATTCATTAATTTTTGGAATATAATATGTATTATATTATTATCTAATATAATATAATTTTTGGAATATAATATGTGTTATATTATTATTTTTTTAATTTTTAGACAAGAATTCTGAAGATTTTTTTTTTTTTAAGATTCCTTAATTTTTTGGAATTTTTTTACATTTATTATGTTAAATTTTTTATTTTTAGAAAAAAAAATTGAAGAGATTTTTTTTTGAAGATTTCTTAGTTATTATAATATATAATATATATTATATTATTATCTAATATAATATATTAGATCTTTTTATTTTTAGAAAATAATTTTAAAGAATTTTTTTTTTAAGATTTCTTAATTTTTGGAATATAATATGTATTATATTATGTATTTTTTTATTTTAAGAAAATAATTTTGATTTTTTTTTTTTTGTAACAATGTGGTAACCTCATATAGGAACTGTGTTGCCATTGTAGAGTTAGCCTCTAATGTAATTAATATTGTAATTATTAAATATATAATATAATTATTATTAATATATAATATAATATATAAATAATATAAAATGTTATATAAATATATATATTATAAATAATTATAATTGCACATGAATATTTTTCTTATACTTTTATTTTTGACATAAAAGAAAGACATTGAATGTATAAAGTACCCACGTTAGAAATAACTTATAAAAAGATTAAAAAATTACCGTTGTAATATATATCTTAAATATAATCTATATAAAATACGTCGATATATATTGTATTATTATAGGGAGGACATGAAAAAGCAAGGGCTACCTGAATGTATTAAGTGATTTTAATTTAGATTTTCCTAAAAATTGGCTATTAATGTCCGCTGATTAAAAGAAAAAAAGTTTATTTAGTCATTAATGCGCTTTAACTTATTCTGAAATCAAGAGCATAAATATAATTCAATCTCGATTAAATTCATGAGATATATTGAGAATATGAATTATGATAGATGCATGATGTGAATAATGAATGACAAAGTCAATGAATTTGTTTAGATACTGTTAAACTTCATAGGCTAAGCAAGGATTCATAAAAAATCCTTACCTGACACTCAGGTGCGTTGTGTCAGCCGTGCTCTTTCAGAGTTACTATTCTCAGCAGCGCCACAATAAAGCTAACAAAACAAATTTGCAACAAAAGTAATACATAAATTTAGTATTTAAATTTTGGGGGAAAAAATCCAAGAATTGAAATGAAAAATAAACACTGATTAAACCCACAAAAAAAAAAGTCTCTGTCACATGCATTACAATTTAAAATTAAAATCCTAAAGAATGAGCCTATTTTAAAATAGCATGGATAGCTACATTTATTTAAAATGCAAAATTCCTCCGACAACATTCATAAAAGCAATGGAGGGTTAACAACTATTTTGTTAGGAAGAAAGGGTTTGCATTAAAATAACACACAATGAAACAAAGTGAAACCTAACATATGAATATCCCTCACATTTTGTATTTGTTGTTGTTGCTCGCTCTCTTTATCACGCTCTTTGTGGATATTAGTGATCATTATTATATTAAGCCACATCGGGATTCAGGGTTAGAAACTTGAAGTGGTCGAATTGTCCAAAAAATACAATCATTAGCACATATTAAATTTTTAACAATGTAATAATACTATAATATAATACTACATAGCCAAAACACACAAAAAAACACACATTTTAGAAACAAAACAAAAAAAAAAGAATAAACAAAAAAATCATTTTAAGAATAGTAATTTTTTAATAATCTAATAATAGTATAATATAATACTACATAGTCAAAACACAAAAAAAAAACACATTTTAGAAACAAAACAAAAAATAAATAAAAAATATTTTAGAAAAAAATGTTTTTTTTAAATAATAATATATTTTTAATAATGATATAATATATGGCAATAAATAATAAATGGCAGATCTCTTCAAGGTTGAGAATGGGGCTTCATTGCACCCCATGAATCCAACTATCTAGACTATCTACAACTCTACCTCCCAAGCAAACCATGAATTAACAACTATAGCTATTGGAGATTATAGATAGGTAGAAACCCTGGTCTAAACGAGCTACTCAATCTTCACAACAAAAACAATGAAAATATGCTAAGGAATGAAAAGCCACATGTGAAAAAAATAAAATTCCAGAGCTCTTATAATATACTGAGAAATCAGATTAGAAAGCACCACATTCAATAATCAATACAAATCTGTTCTAAAAGAGAGTGAACAACAACGTTGGGAATGAAAACTATGTATTATTCAACTGTATTACAAAACCAATGTCTTCACTATTCATATAACTACGATTACAATAGAAGACTCTCCAAACTAACAATTCTAAAAAAGGAATAAAACTAAACTATTACATACAGTTTAATATAGTAATTAGCACATTAAAGGCCCTAAGTGAAACTGGGTTGGATTTATAAAATAATACCTACCCAAGATATATCTTGGAGCGGACTACATGGGTAGTCTTGCATTTTATTGTCTTCAACCCAAGTAATTTGTGCACGCTCCATAATTTATAAACCTTCTGTTCAACCGTCTTGCATTCTTTATGCAATCGTATGTGTCCTTTGTTTATTCTAAAATATTTTTTGTTTTTTTTTTTTTTTTTGACGGATTCTGCTCATCTCCTATAAGCACTGTGCTATCATTGTAAGGTTACGTTTATCGACGTAATTATTACTTTACATTTTTTTCTTTCTTTTTTTTTCTTTTTTTGAAGAGAGATTATTTTTTGAAGATTTCTTAATTATTATAATATATAATATGTATTATATTATTATCTAATATAAAATAATATATTAGATTTTTTTTAGAAACGAATTTTGAATAAATTTTTTTTAAGATTCTTTAATTTTTGGAATATAATATGTATTATTTTATTTTTATTTTTAAATTTAGAAAAAAAAAATTGAAGATTTTTTTTAAAGATTTCTTAATATTTTGAATTTTTTTGAATTTATTATTTTAAATCTTTTATTTTTAGAAAAAAAAAATTGGAGAGATTTTTTTTTTAAGATTTCTTAATTATTATAATATATAATATATATTATTTTATTATCTAATATAACATATTATATCTTTTTAATTTGTAGAAAAGAATTTTGAAGAAATATTTTTTTAAAATTCCTTAATTTTTGGATTATTTTTTGTTTGTGTGACAAATGTGTTGACCTCTTATAAGAACTATGTTTTCATTGTAGGGTTAGCCTCTAATGTAATTAATATTGTAATTATTAAATATATAATATAATTATTATTTACGTCGAAGGCGTATCCAATTTGAAATGGACCAACCTAGAATGTTAAATCAACGGCTGATCACTTTCCATAAACCTTGGGAGACGATTGTTAATTTTCCCATCATGCTTTCAACTCATTTTTCAAAAAACACGGCAATGTGTGGTTGTCGTTGGTCTTACAGATCTTTGTGGTTGTATCGCACACCTATCATATTGAAATGTAGGCAATTTGCATTCTACACAGGCTTTGGCAGTAGGTCAGTGTTTAGTATGAAAGGTTATGACATTAAATATTGTATGGTGATTTGACAGATTTTTTCATATTCCATGGCATGCATTTAATAATATCTACAAGTGGGTCTTGAAAGAGGCGGGTTGCGATGAATCCCACCAACACTATTTTTGGTATGTTGTTCTAAATGAAATTTGTAGATTAGGTTTTTAATGCTTTGATATGCGAGTAGGGTTTTTATGTTTTCCTTGAATCGCTTTGAACTACTATTTTGTATTGCTTTTCTTGTATGTTGAATGTTATCAAGCACCGGTAAAGTAGTTGTGGGAGGGTTGACGTCTTTGGATATTTGATTTGTAGTCGTATATGACCTTTTAGGATTGTTTAGTCGTATGTGTAGTTGTGGGAGGGTTGACGTATCTGGATAGTTTGTTTTGCTAGGTTTTATTGTTTAGTATATATATATATATACTGAATTAAACAGAACATTTTAATCTGAATTAGAGGTATTCAGCTTGCAAATGGAAAACTACAATTCCATGTTTTAGTTCAACTGAAAATTGAGAAATAGAATCCTTATGCAAATGAAAATTTAGAGATACACATAGATGCGATTTTTATGTGGAATGCAGGAGATTGATTTATTGAGTTGTGGGAATAATTTTGAGATTTTATTTATTAATGGTTATTTGCTTTTTCGAAGATATTGGAAACTTATATACCATTCAACAAACTTAGAATTAAATATGTATATGAAAGAACTGAATGATTTTGAAAATGCTTGAAATATTGTAAAACTTGAGAAAATTATGCTACATTTTTTTTTTATGAAACCACTTCCGAGACAAGATGTCGAGTGTGGATTTCCAGAGACAATAGTTTTCCTTTTCGAAACTATCACTTTTTGTTGTTTTGTTGCTTGGCTAAGCATAAGCACTAGTAAAATAGATGGAATTTTAAAAGCCTAGATATTATTGATATTAGTCTCTACCATATCCTGCATGCAAGAAATATGTCATTCTAGATTAAGATTGCATATAGGCATCAGGCTTGCATTGAGAGTTCCCTCCTTCTTTTCCATTCCAGGTTGCTAGGCTCCTCGCACATTTTCTTCGAGCTAAGAAGAAATCCAGGGAAGTGTTTATACTTCGTGGTTGAGCGGAAAAGGCGCTTGGACCCACTCTTGGTCTTAGATTTATGAAAGACAAAGCAGTGTCATGGCGGTCGAGCACCGAGAATTTTTCATCATATCATGGATATTTATATACATTTCTTGTATTACTTTGTATGACTTGCATAGTCAATTGTAACTTAACTTGTGAACTTGATGTAATCATTGATATGTACTTATCTATGTAACATTGAAATAGATGTAATATTACTTGATGTAAACTTTTACATTCGACATTGTACTTGCCTTGGAGCAATCTTATTAACATATATATATTGTTTCATTATTCTTATGAGGAAACGAATTTTGTATCAATATATTTAATTGGTAATGTGAATATTCTTTGAGTTTTCCATGTTTAGTAAGGTTGGTGTACTTTTACATTTGGTATCAATGAAACATTAAATATATATATATATATATATATATATATATATAGGATTGCTTTCAAGAAATTACAATGTCGAATGTAAGTACACATCAATAATTACATCAAGTTCACAAATTAAGTTACAATTGGCTATGCAAGCCATACAAAGTAATACAATAAATATATATAAGTATCCATACGATGATAAATCCGCAGTGCTCGACCGCCATGACACTGCTTTGTCTCTCAAAAAGTTGAGACCAAGAAAACTCCGACCTTGCGCGAGGAGCCTAGCAACCTAGAACGGAGAAGCAGGAGGGAACTCTCGATGCAAGCTTGATGCCTGTATGCAATCTAAATCTAGAATGACATATCTCTTGCATGCAGGATGTGGTAAAGACTACTATCAATAATTTCTAGGCTTTTAAAATTCCATCTATTTCAATGGTGTGTATGCTTCACCAAGCAACAAAAATAACAAAAGTGTTAGTTTCAAAAAGGAAAACTATCATCTCTGGATATCCACACTCGACATCCTGTCCCAGAAGTGGTTTCATAAAAGAAATACATGTAGCATAAATTGTCTCAAGTTTATAATATTTCAAGTGTTTTCTATTCTTTCAAATTTTTCAAGTATAGTTTCATTATCAAGTTTCTAAATGTTATATACAAGTTTTGATATCATTAACTATGAAATATCAAATAAATAATTGTCCAAAGCAAATAACTATTCATCTATTTAAACTCTTATGTTTCACATAATAAGTTAGTGTTTCAATGGTTTTACTATTGTTTGATTTATTGACAAGGAGATATCCAATAAGTAATTGTACAAAATAATTAACCATGTTGCTCAATGTAATTCTACATCTCAATCAAATCAATTACTTGTATTTCTCATAAAATTGCATCTATATGTGTTTCTATATCTTTTCCACTTGCACAAAATTATATTGTTCAATTGAAATAACACAAAATCATAATACAACATGCAAGTTAAATATATTCATAATCAGATTTGATATATTTTTCAGAATTTTATATTTATACATGTATATATATATGTGTGTGTGTGTGTGTATATGTATATATAAATATTCTTATTTATATATATAAATACATACATATATTCTGAAAGAATATCCATATAACAAGAATGAAACTCAGATGATACACATATCATTTAAAAAGAAGATTTTTATATCAAGACATCATTATAAATAAGAATAAATATATATTCAACAAATTTACAATTATCATCTGACAAGTAGTTGTATAAATTCAAATTACATACTTTACAAAATACAGATTTCTCACATTCATATTTATACAAATACAGATCATTCAACATTCATACTATATATATATATATATATATATATATATATTGATCTACTAATTTTCTGATGGCGGCTTTGTTTACAGAGATAAATTTTTAAGTTTTAAGCATTGAAAATACCTACAGTTTGAAATAAATCATTGCAAGTTTGAGGTAAGAGTTGAAATAAAGGCTCAAGTTTTTAACATTGAAATGAATTCAATGATAAGGAGGCAATGAAATGGGTAGAAGGGAGGGGGGTGCAGCCCCTGTGGGGAGGGCAACGCCCTCTCCACTCCCTATTCTCATCTTCTATGAAAACAAGGCATATGTGGATGATATTCATGAATATATCCTTTTGCAAGGTGTACAAGTTGTGGCCATACATGGAGGAAAGGATCAAGAAACAAGAGATTATGCAATTTCAACTTTCAAATATGGAAAAAAGGATGTCTTAATGATGTCTTAGTGGCAACTGATATTGCCCCAAGGGGCTTGATTTTACTGACATTCATCATGTTATTAATTATGATATACCTATAGAAATAGAGAATTATGTGCACAAAATTAGCAGCTGGAAGGTGTGGGAAAATTGAAATTGCAACCACCTTTATACACAAGAACCAAAGTGAGACAACTCTTCTTGCACTCAAACACCTCTCCACATCCAGCTTTTGAGCAGCTACAGGTTGCATTCAACTAATTTTATATGCATGTTATTATTTTTATACTATTTTTATAATATTCAAACAATAAAAACAACAATCTATTCCATCTTTGATCTCAAAATTACAGGGCAGAGATGAGTATATGTATGTTTATATATATATGTGTGTGTGTGTGTGTGTGTGTACTATAGAAAGATATATATATATATATATATATATATATATATATATATATATATATATATATATATATATATATATATATATATATATATATATAGTATGTTTTCTATAGAAAATATAGAGTTTGATTGGGTTTTCTACAGAAAAATAAAGTCGGATTGGGTTTTCTACAAGAATCCAATATATATTTCAAGGAAATATTGATCTGAAAGCAAATTAAATCCAAACAAAAATGATTCATTCATATGCACATCTGAAATAAAAATTTCATGAAACTAAATGATTAAAAACCTGGAGTCCAATGCTAATTCTGATAAAATTGCTCAGATTCAGTTTCCCTTTCTCATTCTATTCCTCTTCTATCCCAGTTTCACCCAATTCAATTGTTCTTGTCTTGCTTCCAATTTGTTTTCAAAGAAAATGAAGAAAGGTGAAAGAAAATAATAATTTTAGAATGCATGCTCTTGTGTAGAAAAATAAGAGTTTTATAAACTTATTTTTACTTTTTCCAACTTTGTTTTGCTTTGTTTTATGTTTTTTTTCTTCTAATTTTTAGTCATATTTTCTCATATTTTTCTATTTTTTATTGTTTTCTATCTTATCACCTTGTTTTCAAAAATCTTCCTATATATTTCATTTTATTCTCAGTTTTCCAATATATCCGATTTTAAAAGAAAGCAAGATTTGTTTTTGATGCAACACATTATCCTCAATTTAATAAAATAAATAACATCTTAATCTTCAAATAAAACATCAACTATTAAAAATATACTAAACTAATTATTTTATTTCTACACATTTTAAATTTACCACTAATTAATTTTAAATAAACAATACAAATAATTAATTAAATAACATCCTAAATGCAATTTATATGATTACTAAGTGGTGTGTGTGTGCAAGAGAATCCGTTCCAACTTAACCCTGCCAGGTGGCTAACCTCCTCTACCTCAACCACACTCTTGGTCTTTGACAGACTTGCGTCTCATATAAACTCAAGTACCCATTAATAGATTAGTGTCCAAAAATATAATCAAAGAAATACATATCATTCTCTATGTTACATCATATTAATCATCACATTTCATTTTATTGAAATAAAATATCATCTATTGCATTTCATTTTTCAAATAAAATAAACATTCACCTAATTCCTTATTCAAACCTCACAACAGTTATTCCACCACATACATTTATTCATGTTCCATTTCCACATAAGGTAAAAGAAAACATCACCCAAGTCTAAGACGTGACATCCTTCCCCACTTGGAAGAGACATCATCTCGATGTCTTATTACAAACATCTACATAATAAAGTCTTAAACATCCATGATATATAAAAGTCATAATAAGCATAAAATAGAAAGTATGCTAGAATCTCAAATGCGGAGAGGATCTATCAATATCCTCTGCATTCACAGAGGTGGTTCTTCCCACACAATACTCATCCCATTGGAAATTATAATGCACAACATTTCATTTCCACAACTTAACGTTGCATCTCTTTAAAATTCCTGGTGGGCTGCACTAGCACCACCCTTTCCTACTAAGTATGCCAATCATGCACACCACATACATGGTACATCTACTTATACTTATACATTTAACAACACATGGTATTACTACCATCCAATTACATCCAAGTAACATATGGCTCCTTTTCCAGAGCATAAAGGAATAACATCACAATATTCAAGCATACAAACTTAATCACACTCTTGATGCCCACTAGACGAGGCATAAATCATAATCCATCAATGCAACTCAAAGCATGAATAGTATCTCAAATTTGACAAATATATATTTTCAAAAGATCTAACCTCCTATCCATCACTAGGTTGAGGTTACAAAATAACAAGACAAACTCCAAAGGTGTACCAATTAGATTTTACATTTATTTTATTTTATTTATAAAAATTTTGAAGAGATATTTTTTTTTGAAAATTTCTTAATTATTATAATATATAATATGTATTATATTATATATATTTTTAGAAATAAATTTTGAATATTTTTTTTTTTAAGATTCTTTAATTTTTGGAATATAATATGTATTATATTTATTTTTTAATTTTTAGAAAAGAATTTTGAAGATTTTTTTTTTTAAAGATTCCTTAATATTTTGAATATTTTGTTTTTCTTAATTTATTATTTTAAATATTTTATTTTTAGAAAAAAAAATTTGAAGAGATTTTTTTCTTAAAGATTTCTTAATTATTATAATATATATTATATATTATATTATTATCTAATATAACATATTATATCTTTTTTATTTTTAGAAAACGAATTTTGAAGAAATATTTTTTTAAAATTCCTTAATTTTTGGAATATAATATGTATTATATATATATATATATATATATTTTATTTTTTAAAAAAATTGATTTTTTTTTTAAAGATTTCTTAATTTTCGGATTTTATTTTTATTATTTTTATAGTTTTTGTGACAAATGTCTTGACCTCTTATAAGAACTATGTTTTCATTGTAGGGTTAGCCTCTAATGTAATTAATATTGTAATTATTAAATATATACTAGCATACATATATTAAATATTAATATATATAAAATAAGCCGAAAGTTATCTTGTTTGAGGGGCATATTTTTCATCATTAAGTGTATTTTTTATTTAATTTCATAATGTGATGTAATTTATTTTTTTTAATAATAAATTCACTTGCAATTGTATAATTCTTTCCTTAACACGTTCCAATAATAATATCTATGTTTGATATAAAAGTAGTAGTTGTTTACTCTTATATTTATGTTTAATATAAAAGTAGTAGTTGTTTAATATTTATAGCTTTGTAGTGGGTGGCTAAGCAGGCACCCTTCCACGTTGGTGGAGGGGCTTCTGAGGGGCCTGAGTCAGCTCCAGCAGGGAGCATTTATGGGAGTGGTCGCCATTTTGGTGAGAAGCTTTGGCCTTGCCAAGTGGTGAGGCTCTCAGGGTACGAAGTATACAATGAAATCATGCTTAGTGGCTTGTTGGCAGTTGGTCTTCATTTCGAGGTGGTATCTTGGTTAAAACTCATTTTTAGAGGACAAAAATCTCATGCAAGGATAGATTACCTTGCATTTCCATTATTCCTCGCTCGTGTGTTTTGGATTTGGCCTGCTTGTCGCGGGCTTTATTAATGTGTGTGGGTGTTGGCGGATCATTTGTGTGGTTTTTGAAATATTGTTTTCTATTGGTTGCTTTCTTGCAGGTGGTTCGATGGTTAGGATGGTGATAATAGCTAAGCTGAGCCATTCCAAATTCATAATTACAGTCTTTGTGGAGGGGTTGGAATATTTTAGTGCAGACACTACCATTTCTCTGTTGGCAACAGAGAGGAAAGTCGCCTTCAGGGAAATCATAGATCAAAGGCTTAAACACATTTTGCTTGATAGTGATTCCTTGGTCTTGGTAGCAGTGAAAATGATGTTAGGGAATGGTCACTTGGACAGAAACGAGTATGCCAGGGATAATGCATACATTTCCTCATGGTTCTTGGCTGCTATTTTGGATGTTGAAGTGTCCAAGTCGGATGCCAGAGACTTATTGGTGAACCTGTTTCGTGGAGATTTGTTGGATGGCCTTGAGGAGACTCTAAAAGCAGCCTTCATGGGCAAAGGGATCCTGCATTCCTCTAATATGGAGTTGTTGTGGAAGACAGATGAGGCGGTGAAGGTCTTCCCCTTTCTCCTGGATTTGAAGGGGGCCGAGCTTATGCGGCACCAGATGATCTCGGCAATGGCAGTAGAGTTCATGAAACGTAAGCTAGGGTTGGTGGTGAAGGAAGGCTTGGAATGGATTGAATATCTTTCTTCTTTTGCAAATTTAAATGGGTTCCTTTGAGGTTCAGCTTTTGTGTTTGAATTTTCACTTGTTTTTTGGCTGTTGTTTAGGCTCTGGTTTTTGTATTGGGCAGGGTGGCTGCCATTTTTGCTCTAATTTTAGAGTGTTTCCTAGGTTGGTAGGGGTTTCGGTGATATTATGGCGGTTTGGTTGATGTTTCCTACATAGCAAACCTCCTGTATGGCTACTTCTAATATTTTTAATCAAATATATAAACCTTATGTATCAAAAAGAAAATATTTATAGCTTTGTAAGTATTTGTTTTTAAGTTTTATAAAGATTAACTTGAAATCATAGGAACTTATATATAGAAAAACATAACATGAACATCAACCATTTGCATTAAATTAGAACACACATACTTTCAATTTGTTAACAAAAAATAATATAACATAGTTTTTCTTTAACACATTCTAATAAATAATAAAGTTTATGTATAATAAATAATTTGTAGTTTTTTTAATTGTTGTTAAATAGGTATCTTAAAAATGCTTACATCTTCATTAACATTCATTTCAACAGTAATATATATGATTTCATTATATTTTCCATCATTGTTTATTTCATTTGTCATACATAATGTTAGACACTAAAATTTAGTGGAATTCCTCCCCAAACTTAAAATTTAATGTTTTTATTAACGATAACTTTGTACTTTCAGTTTGTTAACCATTTGTGTACTAGTAACTGTCCATTATCACTATCATGAAGAATGGTTCGAACTTTAATTTCCACATTGGACTTGACGACATGCAATGTAGGTATCCCATAGTGTGCATGTAACAACTTGAATGATGGCATGACCTGATGCACTGTGAATATGATGGAGTAGTTGAACTTTAAAGTAGCAAACAACCATTCCTTAGGTGGTCCCGTGTGATAACTAATATGTGATTGTCCTTTAAGAAATCTCATGAATTTCATACTGAGCTCATCACATAGACTGTGTTTTTTAATGGTTACTGTTGGCCTAAAGTGACCTTCCAAATGCATCCTGCAAGGTAAAGATCGCGAACCTCATGGTATAGACGAACTGACTAGGCACAAAAATCTACAATTTCAATTTGAATATTGTTAAATTTTATATCCAAGTTCATTTTCACCTTGGATTCATAGAGAAATTTAAAGTACATAACATAATTATTAAAAAAAAATTGGTTGTTTTCTAGTTCATTATTGATAATTTTCTTGACCATCTTCTCTCTCAACTAATAACGGGCACTCAACTCCTCTATACGAAGGAGGACATTGAATGGAAGACGACAGTGATACTTCAATAACCAAATGGACACCCATGATGTATGCACATTATGTGACATTTTCCTCACCTGTAGGAAAATCATTATTTTTTTTTACATTAGTATTAATAGGGGAAAATATATATTTTTCAACTTTTGAGAAAATTGCATATAAGAGATTAAACATTAAGTAAATTTATGATATCAAAGTGTAGAAATCTAATTTTGATCGCTCTCATACGATCAAATTCACCTATTTATTCGTCCATTCCGTCAATATTAATTTATTTAATTAATATTGCACTTTCTGTCCAAGGTCCTTAAAGTATTTAATTTAACAATTAAATGCTTTACCTTACACCTTTTCCTCTCTAAATTAAATAAATATATCAATTTATTTAATTTAGTCATTTGACCTTTTTGAATAAAATCAATTTTAAATTCTTCATTTTTCTCTCCTTGTCACATCCTCCATAATCCATTTCTAATCTAGATTAATTTAATTAATTCATGATTAGGATGTGCATCCTCTTAATCAAAGATTAATGTCACATCCTCCTACATTTTCCACTTGCTTCTAATCTTCCATTAATTACCTTAATCAGGTATTTGCACAACCTTAATTAAATTCATTAGCCACTTTTAGCACCCCTTTTTAGTCAACCTTTTCATTTGCCTTTCTTAGCATTGACCCTCTTTCCCGTGTGAATTTTTAATTCACATTTATTCATCCTAGGTCTCTCTCCTCCCCATGTGAATTTTTAATTCACATTTTATCCTTCCAAGGCTTCTAGAACATTTGACTTGTCACCTCATCCACATGTGACCAATTCCCACCTTTTTGGAGACCCTCTCTTATCCATTAGATTCTCCAAAGAATGTGAATTTTTAATTCACATTTATTTCTCCAACCACTTTCTCATTTCCCATGGAGATTTTTGAGGAATTCCAAAATTCCTCAAATGTCACTTTCATTCCCACTTGGGGACAAAAAATTCTTTTTTGAGGAAATCTTCTCATTCCCCAAGGTACTTGGAAGGTACTTGTCCTTCCTCCACATCATGAACTCTCCTTCCACATCACCTACACATCATCTTATCATTGGTCATCTCACATTCCACATGTCAAGATGTGAGGGCTTGTGAGTCCTCAACTCACCATAGCCCTACATCTTGATCTTGGTGGCTCAATCTCAACCATTGAATTCTCTAGAGAATTCAAATTTCCCTATAAATACCCCCTCCTCTAAAACATTTAAACACTTAGTCATTTGAGCAACCTTATGTTGTCATTTTGTGCACTCATTTTACAAGCATTTTCTCTCATCTAGCCATCCATTTTAGCCACTTGAATTTGCATCCCACCATATAGTTAATCTTGCATTTAGCTACATCAATAGCCATCTAAGGATAAAACAACTATTTTAGCTTAGTTTTTGCTCCAGTTTTTTGTTGTTTTCAGATCTTAACCCCCTAACATTATTTTTTGCAAGGATATTGGTGTTTTTGCTAACATTTTGCAGCATATTCTTGTGTAATTGGTGAAGAAAGAAGGATAAAACAATTAACATTTGCTTGCAGGACCTTTTGTTTACACAGATTTCCAAAGCTATCCTTGTTGTTTTTCATTAATCTAGGAACATAGTTTAATTAGGGGAGGTAATATATGTTGTTTGTTGTGTCTATCTTTTTGTGTTACCCAAAGGGGGCATTAGTTTGTTTTCACTTTCCCCTTGCACTTCGTGTGAGCCTGGGGAGTGGTTGGAAACGATTAGTGTCTTCTTTCTAGTGGGACCTGCTTGGGGATTTCATCACCCCAAGGGACGATTCCAACCATGCGTACCGGTGGGGTATATAAAGGGGGGAGAGAAAAAGTTGTACCTCAATCCAATCGCGTCGTAATTGGTGGAGCGTCAAAGCTAGGGTGATACCTAGATAGACATGAAGAGTTGGTCTGATCCCTTCAGTATCTCATTGGGGTTCCCGACTCACGCTTGTGACGGGCTAATGTTCATAGTTGTGCCTCACATACCGAGAGTATATCGAGGACTCCCTAGACACCTTGTGCATCCTAGATTAAGACCTTTATTGGCCATACCCTTAACACTAATTATAGGATTGTGCTAGTTTGAAAGTGATTTCTTGTGAGAAACCAGTAAATTTTTTTACAAGTTGTCCTTATTGTTATCATTTTAAGTCCTTGCCATAGTCATTTTCATCTAAACCAAGTCCATGTTCACTACAGTGGGGTGAATTTTCCCTTCTGTTTGTTGTAGTGGGGTGAATTTTCCCTCCTGTTTACTGCAATGGGGTGAATTTTCCCTCCTGAGCAGTTAGAATCACCCCGTTTTAGCTCTGTTTAGCCTCTAAACCACCATTTAATCATTCCAAACCACCATTTTTTCATTCTAAGCCTTTGAAACCTCTGTTTGATCATTCTAAACCTCTATTTGACCTTTCCAAACATCCGTTTAATCATTCTGAGCCTCCGTTTGACCATTCCAAACATCTATTTGACCAAGTAGTCTTTCATCCCTTTCGATCCTCTATTCACTCGTTTCATGTAATATTTCTTCCATTCCAAGTATCCATCTCCTCATTCTGAGAGTTGTTCATCCTTTCTAATTAATTGTTTACTCGTTTCGAGCTTTCATTTTCATGACTTGAGAGTCCTTCATCCATTCTAAGCAATCGTTTACCAGTTTCGAGTGCTTGTTCATCCACTCCTATCATTCATTTTCCCTATCTAATCATCTATTTCCTCAATCCGATTATCTAACACCTTGTTCCAATCACCCATCTCTTCATTCTAACAACCCGTTTACCCACTCGGAGAGTCCAAAAGCAGTGGGGTGAATTTTCCCTGTAGTGGGGCAAATCTGCTCTGCAGTGGGGCAAATTTTCTTTGTAGAAGAGAAAAATTGGCCCTCTATGAGGGCATATCTGCCCCGGAAGGGAAACTTTGCCCCTCTGCAGCAAAAATTTGGTAAACAGACAATAAACATATCTAGTTCCCAAATATGACCGACAAAACCAATCCCATCATATCCTTCAATCCAATCCTAATCTGAGCTTTAATCTAATCCAAAATATGAGCTTTGATCCATCCACATTCTGTCGAGCTCATTTGTTCATCATCTGAATCATATCGATACATCATCCTCGAGCATCTCTAGGTTACACATCCCTTATCGTTTCCCCATCCAAATCCCTTGAACTTTGTTTCAAGTTATTATTCAAATTGACCTAGGTGTATGAATTGATATTCATCATCAACATCTACTTAGGATTGTCATTCGTCCTAAGTTAATCATCATCGTCAGCACAATCAATTCACCTTCAATCTCAAGGTGGATTCGGTGTTGCAATCATCCATTTATCCTTTAATCCAATCAATTAGTATCCTAAGCCACCTAGGGTAATCTCAGAATAGGGTTTACAGTCCCTTTCATCATCCTATATGAACCATCATTCGATCTTATCAATCATCGATCGATCTGATCGAATCCAATCCAATTGTATCCTTATCCAATCACCTTTGACCCAATCAATCTGCTTCCATCTTGAGGTAGATTCGGTGTCGTAATCATCCTTTGATAATCGATCCTATCATCAGAATCAATCCCATCGCATCGTACAATCATCCTAATTTGAGCTTTAATCCAATCCTGATTTGGGCTTTAGTTTGTTTCCATCCAAAATCTTTGATCCATCCTATTTATCCTTTCATCATCATGAATCCTTATCCTCCATCAATAGTAGTCAAGGGAAACCCTAATTACGTTGACGACGATAACGAAAGTCTTGTCGATCAAGAAGTATACGACATAGATCCCCTTAACGCTATTGTCACTAGTGAGCTTTCTCCACCCACTTTCCACAATCCAGTCACCCCTTCAAACTATCTTGTTATGTCTTCACCCATGCCTAATCACGCTCCTTATGCTACCTTTGATAAGGTATGTCTAGTATCTTCCTCGTCTGCATATCCATCATATCCTTCATCTACACCTTCTTCTTATCCAACACTCGTATCCTCTTATCCTAATCTACCATCCTAATACTCTTATCATAATCCTGCACCCATGTCACACTATCCTAATCCCCCATACCAATCAACCCCATCAACTTACCCTAATCCAGCATTCGCATCTCTCTATCCTGATCCAACATCCACATCTTCACATCTTAATTCGCCATCCCAATACCCTTACTACAATCTACCGGCTACATCCTCTTGTATTAAACCACCATCCACATATGTTAATTCACCATACCAATATCCCTACTTTAACCCTTCATCTAATACTAATCCCCCATCTACTCCTAGTCTTACATCCAATCCCATTCCTCCATCTCACCCTAGGCCACCAATCCATAATCCTAGTCCTCCACCAATCCCTAATCCTCCATCTATTCCTATCACGCCATCTCAACCTAGAGTATGCAAGTTTCTCACTCTGTAAGTTCTCCAAGGACTTATAACAAAGAAGACATCCCCCACTCCACACATTGCAGTCGTGGAACCATGCTATCCCGATCCATTGTCTACGGTCACTAGTGATGAGACCCCTCTCTAGCCCACACTTGTCATTGACACTACCACCCCTAGCACCACTCAAACTATCAAAACCATCACATCCTTGAAATCCACTGAGCCCCCATCTCCTACTTTGAGATCTATCAAGCCCATCAAAGATAAAAAAATATGATCCACTCCTCCTACACCTAGATCCTCCAAACCCATCACAAATCCGCAAATCCAATCCACTCTTCCCATTCCTAGTGATGACACACAAGTCCCATCCATTCCTTCCATTCCTAGTATCACTAATATCCCTTCCCTTGAACTTCATGAATCCTCCATCCTTCCATCTCTCTCACTTGAAGAGTCCCTTCAAGACCCCATTATCATACCACCCACATAAGATAAGCCATTCCTAGAGCTCGATCCAAAGCATGCTAGCATATCCCCTTTTTCACATCAAGATCTTGTCAACCCATCTAGCCCATCTCAAGAACATAATCTCCCATCTGTTTCATCCCATGATTCCCTTCTCTCTCGTGAGCCCTTATCTCCATCTCCATCACCCGCTACCACAAATCCAAATCCTATCATGTCACCTAATCCCTCTCTTGATCCCTTACCACTCCCTTGTCCCGATCAAGATGCTACTATCCCCTCATCTCCATCTCATAATCCTCCATCGCTTGTATATCCCCTTGGTACTCTCACATTCTTCCATGGTGGTCTCCTTGCAGAAGAAAAACACAACATATATACCACCCATCCTCCCCCACCTAATAATGGACTTGCATCATTCTTCCAAAATAACAAAAATCCTATCATGGATCGAATGTTCAAGAACATGAACTATCAAGGAAATGGTTTAGGCCTTCATGAGCAAGGTATTTTAGAGCCCATCCAGGTCAAAGAAAAACTCTGCATGCAAGGTCTTGGACCTATTTCTCAAAACTCACAATCTAAAGATGTTGGTACAACTTCTAGACGTCCTAAACGAGCCTCTTACACAAGAAATATAGGCTCTTCCCATCGCTCCACCAGATCATTTGCTACCATCCCTCCTCCTCCATCGTATCACCTCAAAACAACCGTCCATATTCCTCCTTCATCTGATCCATCCATTTTGGGTCCTTACATCCCTCCA
The DNA here is from genome assembly GCA_007258455.2 of Sequoia sempervirens. Classification (NCBI taxonomy): domain Eukaryota; kingdom Viridiplantae; phylum Streptophyta; class Pinopsida; order Cupressales; family Cupressaceae; genus Sequoia; species Sequoia sempervirens. The sequence continues at coordinate 98,708,837 of VDFB02256132.1, read as the reverse complement.
TCCACCATCTCCCATCCTTCATCTACTCCATCCATCTTGGGTCCTTACATCCCTCCATCCACCATCTCCCATCCTCCATCTACCCCGTCCATGTCTTCTTCAGGTCCTAAGTCCATTTTGGGCCCTTATATCCCAAGATCACCTCCTCCATCTTGTCCTATTCATCCTTTTATCCATCCATCACGTATCCATATCACCCATCATAAACATCCCACTTGCATATCCCATAGTCAGGATCAACAAAGACACATACCCGCACATCCTCCATCCACATATAATCCTCAAGATCCTACCACCATCATTCCACACCATCCTTCTCCTTACACCCATCCCATTGCTATTAAAAGCACTTTGGATGCCAAAATAAAAATGCATCAATCTAAAATCCACATGAATCTAAAGCTTCTCATGTATCCTCTAAACAACATGTTGAAGAAAAGAAAAATAAAATCCATAATCAAAATCAAATCTGTAACCCGCAAAGGTCCACCAAAGCAAAGATCAAAACCATGTGGATCCCAAAGAAAAAAGATGCAACACGTTCAAAAAAAAAAATTGTAACAACATCCAAAGTTTCTAATCCAAAAGCTAATCATTTTCATCCACCCTCTCCTAAATCGGTTTTGGGTCCCTATGTCCCGAAATTCACTATCCCATCTCCTCCATTATCCCCGCATTCTCCATCCATTAATCATCTTATCATTTCACATCCATCACCGTATGTTCCAATGTTTGTCTTGAACTCACCACCCCATCTCACACCTACCCCATCATTCTATCCATACCCTTTCCAGCCCCTCATCCATATCCCACATACCTCCCCCATCAAATCCATCTAATTCATCCTCTTGCATAATCCATTTATCCTAATAAGATTGTACCAACATCCAACAGTCACTTCAAACATGGGCTCTTAACACCTTGTATGGAACTTGATGCTTAAGTCCTTTATCCACCTCCTTATCGCATGTCTTCTAAATCTTCTTATCCGCCTCCCTATCCTTATCCATCTCCTTTTGCATGATATCCAAAAAATCCAAAATACAAAAAGTTCAACAAAAAAGCAAAAAAATGTGAAAAAAAAAAAACAATAGTAAAGAGAAATCATTCGTCTAATGGTGAAAACTTGGTAAACAAGCGCCTTGGATAAGTACCATAATGAAAACCTGGTAAACAGGTGTCATGCATAAATCCCCTATCCAGTTTACTTCTGCACTTGGGGGAACCTACATCCCTTTCACCCACCTCCTTCATCCCACCTGTCTTACACATCCTTCACCTCAATCCCTCCATCCTCCTTGTGATCTTGATATAGCTAGGGGAAAACATATATACATGCTTTGGACACCTCTTGGCATACTTTCCCTTCATCCATACATTATCATATTCTTTTTCCACCCATCATGTTACCATACACCTACCCCCACTATCCTATTCCTTATCCACATCCATCTACCTTCTTTGTCTATCTGTCATGCTACCATCACTATCCCTTCCTTATCCAGGCATCCTACCTTCATTCATCAAACTCCCTCATCCACCCATCCTATCCTCCTCTAGCTATCTCCTTTATCTTCCCATCCACTCGTCTTTCGCCCCTTTTTCCTTATCACACATGACATATCTCGAATGGGGGCATCTACTTCCTTTGTGACATAAGTCCTTGGAGACATCATTCATCGATCCTATCTAACTTTTCGTCTTCCCATCCTTATATTCCTATCCATCCATCCAAACAATCCCTTTCATATCCCCATCTTTGACTTCCTACCTATCCAAACAATCCCTTTCGTCTCCCCATCCTTGTCTTCTTATCCATCCACACAATCCTTTTAACCTCCTTATCCTTATCTATCCATCCTAGCATCGCTCCACCTCCTTATCTTCCTATCTATCCCTATCTCTATTCCCCATCCCTTTCATCCCTCATCCCTATCTCCCTATTCACTTGTCTCTCTCTTCATCCCATCTCATAATCCCTTGTCATTGGTATCTGGCTATAGGCTTCTCCCAATGCAATCCACTTCCATCTATCTAATCATCATCACTCTTGCTTCTCTTGCACATCTTTCCAATCCCCTGTCACTTTTCATCACTCATCTCTCCATCATACCATCCTCCCAGTTCATCTTTTGATGATTTAGATAACTATCCCATCCCTGAGCTTCGTGTAGTCACCATCATCCTATCCAATCCAACAAGTCTACCCTGTCTCATCATATCAGTCCCATCATTTTTATCTCATCACCCTTTATCCATTGTTTGTCTTTGGCCTTTGGTCAAACTAAGTTGCCCCTGCGCTTTCACGTAGGCAAGGTCGATCATTTGATCCACCCCTGGAGCTCCTTTATCATCTATCATCGGTCATTCTTCTTTTTTCCATCTTGTCTTTATCATCCATCGAGATCTCCATCATGGTCAGTCATCACACTTTTATTGAACTACGAGGGCTTTGTGCTTTCACGTAGGCAAAGCTAATCTTTGATTGGCCCCCGAGCCCCTAGGTCTTTAGGGTGTGTGAGTCTCGTGTCTTGTCTCCCTTGTGTCGTGTCATCAAGCTATTCCCTTATCTAGTTGGTTCTTAACAAACGAGATCCACTAGTATCAACAGATCCAATTGGTTTCGAGTATCCTGCGTCATATCGATCTTTCAGTTTAGTATCCATCATCGGTCTCAACAGGATGCATCCTTCCTAATAGACCTCATCAATCCCATCCATACCCTTGATCCTATGGCAAAAGGCATTTGAAATTGATTGCACTCTTTTGATGCTTTTTGCTTTTGTTTATCATTTGAGCTCCCTATCATCACTTGTCATGGTCGCCTTGATCCATCGTATCACGGTGTGCTTTGACTAGTCAACATAGGGGCATATCTTGATCTTTTACTATTGTTGTATGTTGGGTTGTTCTACATAGTATCCACCAAGACCCATGTGATCTTGTTTTACATTGGGACATCCCTTTTTGCTTGTGGTTATCCCAATGTCTGGCCCGACCAAAGTCTTTGTCACTTTGGGGTGTTGGGATAGCCTTCTTGTTTGTTGTGCATTAGACACCAATTTGCCTTAGTCCATCATACCTTGGTGTATCGTGTCTTATGCTATATCAAAACTCAGTGCTCCAAAGATGGTAAATCTTATTAGGATTGTGTTTCATGGTCATTACTGTTGCATTGCATTCACCCTATGATTTTGGTTGTGCAAATACTTCACATCTCTTTTTCTTCTCTCTTAGTTTCTTTCCCCCCCCCTCTCGCTTCGCCCTAGTCAAGGTGAACCTGTCTTCCAGTTGGAGCGGGTGTGCCCCCAGGCCAAAGTGGAAGCGCCCCTGCGCCGAGGTGGATGCGCCCCCAAGTAGGGGTGGAAGTGCCCCAGGCCCTAACTTCCCGGGGCCGCCATTTCCAAACTGTGCGTTCGATTGACTTCGTTCAAACGCCAATCTTCTCGTTTTTTCATGCTCTTTCCAATGACATATACCATGTCATAATTTCAAGAAGTTGTCTCAAGCCAGGGTGGAAGCACCCCTGCGCCAGGGCAGATGCGCCCCCAAGCCAGGGCAGAAGCGCCTCAGGCCCCTAACTTCTTGGGGCCGCCATTTGCAAATCATGTGTTTGAGTGACTCCGTTCGAATGCCAATCTTCTCGATTTTTTGTGCTCTTTCCAATGACATATACCATGTCATACTTTCGGGAAGTTACCCCAAGTCAGGGAGGAAATTCCCTCGCGGCGGGGTGGAAGCGCCCCCAAGCCGGGGAGGATGCACCCCTAACTTTCGGGGGTTGCCATTTGCAAATTGTGTGTCTGATTGACTCCGTTCGAACACCAATCTTCTCAGTTTTTTGTGCTCTTTCTAATGACATATACCATGTCATACTTTCGAGAAGTTGTCTTGGGTCGGGGTGGAAGCGCCCCTGCGCCAGGGCGGATGCACCCCCAAGCCGGGGCGGAAGCACCCCAAACCCCTAATTTCTCGGGGACACCATTTGCAAACTGTGCATTTGATTGACTCCATTCAAATGCCAATCTTCTCAATTTTTCGTGCTCTTTCCAATGACATATACCATGTCATACTTTCGAGAAGTCACTCGGGACCCCTTTTTCCTTCCCCATCTGTTGTCTCGAGGGGGCATACCCTATCATTTCTCTCCATTCTTCCATCATGAGCCTTCTCTCGCGAGACTGGGGCATCCCCTTTCACTTCCCTCTGCTTGGACAACTCGTTCAACCTCTTTCATGCTGGGGCATCGAGTCCTATCACTTCCTTCGTCATCTGCATTTTATTTTTCTTCGAAACACTATTATTCTAACAATATTTTGAAGAGGGGAAAAATGTAGACATCTAATTTTGATCGCTCCCATACGATCAAATTCACCTCTTTATTCATCAATTCCATCAATATTAATTTATTTAATTAATATTGCACTTTCTGTCCAAGGTCCTTAAAGTATTTAATTTAACAATTAAATGTTTTACCTTGCACCTTTTCCTCTCTAAATTAAATAAATATATCAATTTATTTAATTTAGTCATTTGACCTTTTTGAATAAAATCAATTTTAAATTCTTCATTTTTCTCTCCTTGCCACATCCTCCATAATCCCTTTCTAATCTAGATTAATTTAATTAATTCATGATTAGGATGTGCATCCTCTTAATCAAAGATTAATGTCACATCCTCCTACATTTTCCACTTGCTTCTAATCTTTCATTAATTACCTTAATCAGGTATTTGCACAACCCTAATTAAAGTCATTAGCCACTTTTAGCACCCCTTTTTAGTTAACCTTTTCATTTGCCTTTCTTAGCATTGATCCTCTTTCCCATGTGAATTTTTAATTCACATTTATTCATCCTAGGTCTCTCTCCTCCCCATGTGAATTTTTAATTCACATTTTATCCTTCCAAGGCTTCTAGAACATTTGACTTGTCACCTCATCCACATGTGACCAATTCCCACCTTTTTGGAGACCCTCTCTTATCCATTAGATTCTCCTAAGAATGTGAATTTTTAATTCACATTTATTTCTCCAACCACTTTCTCATTTCCGATGGAGTTTTTGAGGAATTCCAAAATTCCTCAAATGCCACTTTCATTCCCACTTGGGGACAAGAAGTTCTTTTTTGAGGAAATCTTCTCATTCCCTAAGGTACTTGGAAGGTACTTGTCTTTCCTCCACATCATGAACTCTCCTTCCACATCACCTACACATCATCTTATCCTTGGCCATCTCACATTCCACATGTCAAGATGTGAGGGCTTGTGAGTCATCAACTCACCATAGCCCTACATCTTGATCTTGGTGGCTCAATCTCAACCATTGAATTCTCTAGAGAATTCAAATTTCCCTATATATACCCCTTCCTCTAAAACATTTAAACACTTAGTCATTTGAGCAACTTTATGCTGTCATTTTGTGCACTCATTTTACAAGCATTTTCTCTCATCTAGCCATCAATTTTAGCCACTTGCGTTTGCATCCCACCATATAGTTAATCTTGCATTTAGCTACATCAATAGCCATCTAAGGAGCATACAAAGCAATCAAAATCAAGGGACAACCAAGGAATTTCAGCAGCAAAGAAGGTAAAATTGTCTTATAATCTTCATTTTAGCTTATTTATTTGTTTTATCATTCCTTAGGCTAATCTTTGAGGTGTTCTTTGTGTTTTTCTACATTTGTATTTAGTTGTTTTGCACATTTAGAATAGGTTAAAACCCAAAGGATCACACAAAGAAACTCAAAATATATTAAATTCAAGTAGTAAAAAATAATTGAATATGTGAGAAGCATATGAAACATACCAATTTTTAAAATTATGTGGTGAAATATGAAGAATCCACATGGGTAGCAAATGAATTTTAGATTTTCTACAACTCGCTAGAAACATTTGAAAAGTATCATAGTTGTTTTACATTAGGAAAATTTGTTTGTTGAATTTTCAATGCATTAAACATAGAAGAATTTATAAGTACTATAACACATAAAATCATATAAATACATTACATTTAGAAATTTGAGTATAGTCATTGAAACAAAATTGAGAAAATATATTTCATCAATTATCTTCTAAAATTTTAAGTCTATTTTCTTTGAAGCCTTTCTTTTGGCAAGTTATCTACCCTTTTCATGTTTTCATAATAGTCATATGTAAATGGTGGCATAATTCTTAGGTCATGTAGGCACGAGAAATGGCGACAAATGTCAATCATGTTCTTTCTCTTGGTCCAATATCAATAGTGGCTTTTGAAAGAGTCAAACCCTGTGATTTGTGAATTGTTAATGCCCAAGCCAATCTTAATGGCATTTGGATTGTCCTCCCCCTTTGAATTGTTGTAATTGGAATTGTATTTGGATTACGGTCATCAAATGGTATTCCTGAATAGTTTTCAAACTCAACCATTACATATGTTGGTGGTTCTGGTGGACCACTTCCAGATTTGTATACAATCTTTCGAATATATCCTAGAGCTCCATTTACAAGACCTACTTGTATCCAAATATTTGAAGTCAACATTACCCTGGCATCTTTACTGATCAATAATTTTAGATCAAGCTCATCATTTGAGCATCCTTCTGCTGCATTAATACTTCTTGATTTTGTTGCAAGACTACTTGCAACAGGATGCTTCAATGAGTATAGCATTTTCTTGTTATGTTTATGAACATTATCATTTGTTGAGAACAAATGAACACCATTGTCAAACTCCTCATTGCTTGTTGCATCAATGGTAATAGCAGTTCTTGTCATAAGCAATCTCCAATCATGAATTGTTGGGTTTGTATCTCTAAGATTTGTCAAAAGTTGACGAAATCTCTGTTGGTGGATGTTTTCTCCATCTTGTCTAAATACTTTATCTAAAGTAACCACAGTTTTGAATTCTTCCTATAGAAATCTAGATCTTTTGTTGTTGTCATATGCTGGTCTATCATTAACATGAGGCAACTAACCCAAATCTCCAACCAAAATTATAGATATACCTGAAAGATAAACAATGATTTTTTTTAGCTAATATATACCTTCATATCTATATAAACTCCATAACGTGAATTACTTGTATTAGACTATAAATTAGTCATTTTTGTTACTCATAATCATGTGTATACCTGCAAAGTTAATGTTTGCATTTTGTGGGAATGCTTGTCGGAGTCGAGAATCTATGTTCTCTAGCATTTTCTGACCTATGAAGCTCATTTCATCAATCAAAATGTATTTGATGTGTGTTATCTCTTCTTGAAAGCTTGTTAGCCTTCCTCCTTCTTGTTGAGAAAAATATCTTATTGGGATTCTCAATTTTGAATGTACTGTGGAAGTGCAAATGTTGAATGTTGCAACTCCAGTTGATGCAAGTAATAGAAGGGGACAAGAACTCGGAGTCGCTGCATTTTCAAGAGTTTGTCTAATAGCACCAATTAGATATGACTTTCCTATTCCTGTTGTTCCTTGAATTATCATCTGCAAGGGTGGTGGATTCTAATTATTATGGTAGTGTGTCATAATTATGTTGAGTGCCTTCCTTTGTTTATCACTGAAATTTGAATTGTAGCACCCCTCCATTTTTTCTTTTGATCGGACAGTGTTCTTCTTTGTTATGCTTTGTTTCTGTTATTACTTTGACTATGGTACTTGGTTACTATTTGATCGCTAACTGTAAAGCGATGTGAATGTTATATTTTGATGTGATGGTATTTTATTCTGATGTTATCATTATGGCATGCTTTGGATTAGCTTAGCAGATATTGGAATTAATGATGCTTTATGCTCTTGATTATATTATTGATGTTAGATTCGTCAGTTAGTAATATTGTATTGGTGAAGGGGACGGGATTGCACCACTCGCTTGCGAGCGCCCTACGATTTCGTGATTTCCTCTTCACGGTGTGTTTTATTATGATATATATATATATATGTGTGCATGTTCAATATACTCTTTGTTCGCAGGTTGACAAGTACATGACATCGACTCCACCTGGTTTCACAGGTTTGAGCATGTCCATTGGCCAACGGTATTCGATTGGGAGATAGTAGCTAGGTTCTTCGTGCCAAGTCATCACCCTAGTCATAGTGTGTCATCGGGTTGTAAACGGGTTTAGTTGTTATAATGTTGTTTATTTCACCTTGGTTATTATTTAATTTCAAGTTATAAAGGTAAATAAATGGCTTACATAGTTAAGTTGTTGATTAGATAAATCTGGTTGTGGGATATTTTGGGGAAGAATGGAAGAATTATTTTTCATGCTTGGAGAAAATTTGTTGTGAAGAAGGAAAGAAGGTTTTTTTTCTTGTTTGGATACATTTTGGATTTGGAGTGAAGTCTTTGGAGGAATTTTGGCAAATTGGAAATTGCAGCTCAACACCAGATCTCTTCTTCTTCAAGCTTCAAAACAGGTTCTTTCTGGTTATTTTTATTGTTTTGAAAATTTGGATTTTCAATTTTCAAATCTTGTTTGCAAACAAATTTGAAAACCCTGTTGAAATCATGGAAAAAGAATTTAGATTATTGTAGAAAAACAAACTTCTACAACATAAATTTTGGCAAATGAAATTTTAACAATAAAGAATTGAAATGGGAACAAAAAGAAATTAGGAAAACCTCTCTTTTGGATTTGGAGATTCCCAGAAATTGAAATCAGGAAAATTATGTTGAAAATTATTTTGTTGTAAATTTTCTGTAGAAAATTGGTTCAATTTGACTGTAAAATGGAGATTTTATGTATATATATATATATACTTTTTATTCATGCATATTGGGTCTATTTTATTTTGGAAAGTTTTTTTTTTCCCCTATTAAAATTCTAGGAAAAAATTCATGTTTGGGAATACACAGGGAAAATGTAATTTTAAATTTATAAAAAAAATATATATATATATATAATTAAATTTTATTGGTTTTTTTTTCGGGGGGGCAGTTGTGGCTGCACACAGTTGCACCCCAGTGGAGGGCGTTGTTGTGTGCAGCGCTCCCCACATAGTGTGGGGGAAGCGCTACCCATGCAGCGCCGCCTCCACTAGGGGAGGCTAGGCGTAGCCACAGGCTGCGTCCTCCTCCTTTTGGGGGTTTCGGCTTTATTAAAGTTTTTTTATTATTATTAATATTATATATATATATATAATATATATAATATATATATATATATATATTTATTATGTTTTTTTTTAATTTATTTATTATATATAATATATATATTATATATTTTAAATAATTTGGAAATATTTATGAATGAGAATTTAAATAGTTTATTTTAAATATATATATATATATGTATATTTAAATATAAATATATATAATTATATATATATATTAAATATATAATTATATACGTCTAATTTATATTTAAATATAGTGTTTGAAGGTTATTTTATTATTGAGGAAAATATTAATTTTATAAGAGGAGGTTATTAGAAAATTGATTTTTTTAATGTTAGTGTAATCAAGGAAGTTGAAAGAAAAACAATTAGTTTAAGCTTCTTGTTTCAAATAATGTTAATTATTTTAATTGATTACATGCAATATGATATTGCATTGATTGGATTTAGGGAATCCTAAAGTAGGTTATTAAATTACCAAATTATCTTTTCGTTGTGTTATCTCTCTCCTTCTCGTTGTTGGGGCAAATGGAATTATTTGTTTATGCTAAGTCTTTCGGATGGGATTTTCATTTAATTGTGTGGTTTGTCATAATGTGTTAGTCAACATTTGAATTGCCTTGGGTAGTGTGTCTTAATAGATCCAGTTAGATACCCGGTTATTACGAACGGGATGTGTTGACTTTATGTCGTGGATAGGGATTTAATATTCTTAGGTCGCACTTGTGTACCCTTGGGTTGTAGAGTTATTCCACGTGTTGTCTTAGAGGAGTGGCTTGCAATGAGGGCCAACACACAAAGTGGTGCTAGGGTAACTCATTGTAAGCTAGTTAATCCAGTGATAACATAAATAAACTGATTAGAGGAATAGGTAGTATCAAACACTTAATAAGATTAAATTTTCCTCGCTCATGGACGCAAGGGCTTGTATAGACTTGGGATGGGACGAGAAGGCCTGGAATGGAAAGATCGTTATCTTATCTTTACGAGAGATAACTGATTCCACATTGGTTTGCATGAGGGGTCGGGAGTCGTTAGAGGTTTCTAGGATATCCCATGTAACATTGTAATGACACTTGTCCTAAGTTAGCAGTATGTTTGTATCAGTGATGCAATTAATTATTTAACTCTGGAAGCACTGTAACCTTTGTGTTAAGTGATGTTGTATTTGATTCAGTTCAGTTATGTATTAGCCTGTGTTTAGAGGTAGATGGTCTTGTCTAGGAATCCTTGTTACTATCTCCTAGCACGGGGGGTGAGCCTTCGGGTATCACTTGGTTGGGTGGAACGTGCACCTTACTCCGTTGGGTTTTCTTCTTGTTCATGTGGACGAGATTTCCAGTTGGAGAGCTCGAGAGATCCAGTTTCATTTCATGTTTTATTCATTTCAGTTGAATCTTGTAATTAATTACCCCTCATTTGTTATCAAGGTAGAAGATGTATTATGTAACCATGCTTATTGGATTTACCTCATTCGGGGAATGAGAGTTGTAATCTTATTGTTAAATGATTGTTATTTGAAATCATGTGGTATTTCTTATTCTTTGATGTAATTTATCATGTATGGAATGTATGTGTTCTTAATTCTTCAAGTAATTAATTGTTATGTTTTCAATTCATGTTTCTTGTTTGGGTTTTAAAGTAATCTTAGTCTCGTAACCTTAGAGGTTGTTGGCAATTGGTAGTGAACTTGCATTTTTTTGTACTTAAACAAAATAAAATTTTGTGCATTTGAGTAGTTAATTGCAACTTCCTCTAAGGTTGTGTGGCGGGGCGTTACACATGGTATCAGAGCCCAGGTTTAAACACTGGGTACTCTAGGATTATGATGAACCCATTAAGCTTTTAGTTGTGTAGGTTTTAAGTTGTGTACCTTTCCTAATACCTTGATGTGTCTATGCAGGATTATGCCTCCCAGACGCGGAAGAGGTAGAGGGTGTGGACGTGGCTGTGTAGGCAGTCGTGATGGGAGTCAACATGACTCTCCTCCTCATGTTCCACTTATTCCAGATCAGGAAGAGCATCAGGCATCACAGAATGTCCCAGGGGGTATTGATCGATAACATAATCCTCTAGGGATTGAGGCTGCGCGTAGAGCACTTGAGGAGGCATTAGTGCTGCTTGGTCAGAGGCAGGCCGAGGTTCAGGGTAATCTTGGTGAGAGGGATGTTCCACCTCAGTTAGAGATGCATATGAGAGATCTACTCAGGGCACATCCACCACTATATGATGGAGCAGGCATTGGCTTAGAGGTTGAGACTTGGATTATAGACCTTGATAGGTGCTTTGCGATGCATCCTTACAGTAGCAATACCAAAGTGCGGTGCGCTATCATGCATCTATGGGGGTTCACATCCACATGGTGGAGGCTAGAAGAGCAAAAGCTCCACATTGACATTAACTCGGTATCTTGAGAGATTTTACTAGAGCGGTTCAGAGCTCGTTTCCTATCCGAGCACTAGCATCAGTGTTGAGGTAATGAGTTTCATGCTTTGCATCAGTTGGCCTTGTCAGTTGAGCAGTATAAGCGACACTTCAAAGAGCTCAAACAGTTTACAGGGATAGGAGACGATGAGGGGATGTTGGTTCACCACTTTGTCAGGGGCTTAAACGCCCATCTTAGCGGAGGTGTGAGGGTTTTCGAACCCAAAACCATGGAGGCAACGGTGGAGAAAGCACGTCTAGTAGAGGAGAATCTGGAAATGGCACTGGGAGGCCACATGGGTGTTCAGATAGGCAACAGTTTAGCAGCAGGGTCTAGTGCTCGAGGAGGTTAGCCTTAGGGAGGTGCACCTTCCAATGCTCAGCAGGGACCTTTACAGAGTGGTCAGCAGCAGTAGCAGCAGGTTTCTCAAGGGAAACGTAAAGGTTTCCAGCAGAGGCAGGGGGACAGGAACTGGAGGCGTATGAAATGCTTTAGCTTTGATCAGCCAGCGTAGAGTTCTCAATCCACTTTCAGGGGTAGTGTGCAGCAGTTTAGCGCACCACCTGGAGGTAGGGGCTATGGCAGAGGTACTGGATGCTTTGCATGTGGCCAGCAGGGTCATATAGCTAGAATGTGTCCCAACAGGGGCACGTCTGGTTTTTCTCAGGGACCAGTGGCATCTGAGCCGATAGTTGGAGATGTAGGCCGAGGGCATCATGTTTTCGCAGCGGTTGATAATCACTAGGAGACCATCAAAGTACTGTCATTGAGACATATGGTATGTTGTTGGGTAACCCAGTTACCATTTTGTTTGATTCTAGAGTGTCAGATTTCTTCTTTTGTCGTGACACAATGTAGACTGGGTGCAATAAGGCAAGTCAATAGGTGGCAGGTTGAGTTAGCCTCGGGTGCGAGAGTCGCATCCCATTCCCTTGTACCAGAGTGTAGATTGGAGGTTGGACCTCTCCATACTACGATGGACCTCTGATTTATTCCATTGGGTTCTTATGACATCATAGGGATGGATTGGTTAGAGGCGCATAGTGCGGTCATAGATTGTCGACGTAAGTCGATTCGATGCATTGAGTCATCTGGCAGAGAAGTAGAGATAGTGGGAGTTCAGAGGCTGATTTCCTTGAGGGTCATCTCGTCTATGCAGTTGAGAAGGTGTGTGCGTCAGGGTTGCCATTTATTCACTGTTACAGTGGATGATTTGGATTTAAGAGGTGGAGAAGAGAAAGTCTCTCTCGATAGTCACCCCATTCTTCAGGAGTATTTTGATGTCTTTCCAGATGAGATTCTAGGGATGCCACCTCAAAGGGATATAGACTTCAAGATAGACCTTGTACCTAGATCGAAACCCATTTCACGAGCTCCTTATCATATGACCACCCAGGAGCTGAAGGAGCTTCGCTTGTAGCTTAAGGAGTTGTTAGAGAAGGGTTTCATTCGTCCTAGTGTTTCTCCATGGGGAGCACCAGTTATCTTCGTGAAGAAGGACGGTTCACTTCAGTTATGTATTGATTACCAATAATTGAACAAAGTGACCATCAGGAATCAATATCTACTTCCTAGGATTGATGATCTATTCGATCAGATCAAGGGTGCTATGATCTTTTCAAAAATTGATCTTAAGTCGGGATATCATCAACTTCGTATCTTTGAATCGGACATCCATAAGAAAGCGTTTCGAATGCGGTATGGTCACTATGAGTTCACAGTAGTACCATTTGGGTTGACGAATGCACCCTCTATGTTCATGAGTCTGATGAATGGGGTATTTCGTACGTACCTCGACAGATTTTTCCTTGTGTTCCTTGATGACATTTTGATATACTCTAGGACAGTGGAAGAGTATGAGGAACATTTGTGGTAGGTATTACAGTGCTTACGGGATAATCAGCTTTATGCTAACCTGTCGAAGTCTGAATTCTTCAAGACTGAGGTCCAGTACCTTGGTCATGTGATCTCAAGGGAAGGTATTTCAGTGGATCCTGCAAAGATCCAAGCGATCTCAGATTGGCATGCGCCCACGAATGTGGTAGAGATATGTAGCTTTATGGGGCTAGCGGGTTATTACAGGCGTTTTGTGTAGAGCTTTTCAAGAATAGGGTATCCTATCACCTCCCTTTAGAGGAAAGGGAAGAGGTTTGTGTGGTCAGAGAAGTGTGAGGCAGCATTTTAGAATCTTAAGGAGAAGCTGACCAATGCACCAATACTTGTGATACCTGATCCGATTGGGGACTTTGTAGTTTGTACAGATGCATCCTTGGAGGGATTAGGTGCAATGTTGATGCAGGAGGGTTGTGTCATTGCATATGAGTCACAAAAGCTCAAGGATCATGAGTTGAACTACCCCATACATGATCTTGAGTTGGCGGTAGTTGTTCATGCATTGACGAGATTGAGGCATTTCCTTCTTGACCATAGGTTTGAGTTGCACAGTGATCACAGAAGCCTTAAGTATATTTTCACGCAACCCAACCTTAATGCTAGGTAGAGGCGTTGGATGGAGTTTCTCTGCGAATATGACTTCGAAGTGAAGTATATCTAGGGAAAGGAGAATGTCATAGTGGATGCACTCAGTAGGCAGAGACATGAGATATCTGAGTTGACTCTTGTTGTTGATTTGTGGAGTCATATTCTTTCTGCCCTTCCAGCGAATAGTTGGTATTAGGAGGTTAGGACAGAGATTGAGGCCGACAGACCCCTTGAGCGCAGGTATTCAGGATATTCTTTGGATTCATATGAGATATTGAGGCACATGGGACGCATATACGTTCCTTCATCAGGTGATCTTCGCACTTTGGTCATGACTGAAGCACATCGTGCACCTTATTCAACCCATCCAGGGGTGAAGATGTATGCATATCTGCGTCAGTTGTATTTTTGGCCAGGGATGAAGCGTGGTATTGCGGATTATGTGTCGTGATGTGGGTATGTGCAGGATCATCATGGAAAAAACAGGCCCTTAAGAGGCAATGAAAATTTAGAAAAATTAGAGTTAGGCAACTTGACATAAAATTTTGAATAAGTTATCTATATTATTTCAAAAATATGTAAGAATAGAATCTGTGGCAAATTGAATTTAGTTTCTAAAATACTAAGTTTATTTTATTTTTTTAAAAGTCTATTTGGTGAAAATTTGAAATTTCAATGCAATAGTACTTAAATTTCAGAGAAAAAATAAGAAGTAGATATCTGTTTGACCACCCTAACCACAATAAAATGATAAAAAAAAATTATAAGATTTTAGATATAAGTAGAGGACTCATGTCTGGATGTGACGCATATTTTTTTGTTATTTTGTTCCAAGTAGATAATTAATTATGATTTTTTTATTACAACTTTTAAAAAATATAAAAACTTGTATGTCTGACCACCTTAACTTGGTCAATTTTTTTTTTTTTTAAACCTATAGTATGCGAAGCATAGAATGTGACGCATGTTTTGGATTCAAAAAATATGATACTGTTTGAAAGTTATAAATGTTTTTCAATCAGCCTATCAATCAGGACTTTAGTCGTAATTCTAATAGAAAATGAATAATAATTATTTATTAAATTCAAAGTAAAGAATAATTTATATTGGTGGAAACTTGAGAGTCTCCTCTACAAACCCTTTTTGTTCATCAATTTTGGCTAAAAAATTAAATCCGACCACATGAGAGAAAAGTCTAGAAAAACAAGGTAGAAAAAGTTTATCAAACCTACGTTTTTTCGCGTTGACTTCTTAAGTTAGCATGTCAAACCAAATACCAAAGCAAGCCCGAGGCTAATCCCTATGCAATAAATTATGTGTCAGAAATATCGGATATCTGTTTCAAATCAGATATCCGTTTCAAATCAGATATTCGTTTTGAATCGGATATCCGATTTGGTTTATATATGATTTTAAAAAATGTTATACACTTTATA
>VDFB02256132.1:98604043-98693306 GCA_007258455.2 Sequoia sempervirens | reverse complement strand
GGTACTACGTGGGACAACCAAGAAGACAACAACAATAAAAGATCAAGATACGCCCCTATGTTGACTAGTCAAAGCACACCGTGATATGATGGATCAAGGCGACCATGACAAGTAATGATAGGGAGCTCAAATGATAAACAAAAACCAAAAGCATTAAAAGAGTGCAATCAATTTCAAACGTCCTTTGCCATAGGATCAAGGGGATGGATGGGATTTATGAGGTCTATTAGGAAGGATGCATCTTGTTGAGACTGATGATGGTTACTAAACTAAAAGATCGATATGATGTAGGATGCTCAAAATCAATTAGATCTCATGATACAAGTGGATCTCGTTTGTGAAGAACCAACCAGATAAGGGCATAGATTGATGACATGACACAAGAGACATGACACAAGACTGAAACACTCTAAAGACCTAGGGGCTCGGGGGCCGATCAAATATTAGCCTTGCCTACATGAAAGCACAGAGCCCTTGTAGTTCGATAAAAGGCTGATGACTGACCATGGATAAAAGTGGGAAGAGAATGATGGAGACCTTGATAGAGGACCAATACAAGACATACAGAAGCAAAATGATCGATAAATGATAAAGGAGTGGACAAACAGAGCCCCGGGGGTAGATGAAATGATCGACCTTGCCTACGTGAGAGCGTAGGGGCAACGTAGTTTGACTAAAGGCCAAAGACAAACAATGGATAAAGGGTGATGAGATGAAAATGATGGGATTGATATGATGAGACATGATAGACCTATTGGATTAGATAGGATGATGGTGACTACACGAAGGTCAGGGATTGGGAGGATGGTATGATGGAGAGATGAGTGATGAAAAGTGACAAGGGATTGGAAAGATGTGCAAGAGAAGCAAGAGTGATGACGATTAGATAGATGGAATTGGATTGCATTGGGAGAAGCCTATAGCCAAATACCAATGACAAGGGATTATGAGATGGGATGAAGAGAGAGACAGGTGAATAGGGAGATCGAGATGGGGGATGAAAGGGATGGGGAATAGAGATAGGGATGGATAGGAAGATAAGGAGGTGGAGTGATGCTAGGATGGATAGATAAGGATAAGGAGGTTAAAAGGATTGTGTGGATGGATAAGAAGACAAGGATGGGAAGACAGAAGGGTTGTTTGGATAGGTAGGAAGTCAGTGATGGGGATATGAAAGGGATTGTTAGGATGGATGGATAGGAAGATAAGGATGGGAAGATGAAAAGTTAGATAGGATCAATGAATGATGTATCCAAGGAATTATGTCATAAAGGAAGTAGATGCCCCCACTCGAGATATGTCATGTGTGATAAGGAAAAAGGGGCGAAAGACAAGTGGATGGGAAGATAAAGGAGATGGCTGGAGGAGGATAGGATGGGTGGACGAGGGAGTTTGATGAATGAAGGTAGGATGCCTGGATAAGGAAGGGATAGTGATGGTAGCATGACAGATAGACAAAGAAGGTAGATGGATGTGGATAAGGAATAGGATAGGGGGGTAGGTGTATGGTAACATGATGGGTGGACAAAGAATATGATAATGTATGGATGAAGGGAAAGTATGCTAAGGGGTGTCCAAAGCATGTATATATGTTTTCCCCTAGCTATATCAAGATCACAAGGAGGATGAAGGGATTGAGGTGAAGGATGTATAAGATAGGTGGGATGAAGGAGGTGGGTGAAAGGGATGTAGGTGCCCCTAAGTGTAGAAGTAAACTTGATAGGGGATTTACGCATGATGCATGTTTACCAAGTTTTCATCATGGTACTTATCCAAGGTGCTTGTTTTCCAAGTTTTCACCATTGGACGAATGATTTCTCTTTACTATTGTTTTTTTTTTTTGACATTTTTTTGCTTTTTTGTTGAACTTTTTGTATTTTTTGACTTTTTTGAATTTTGGATTTTTTGGATATCATGCAAAAGGAGATGGATAAGGATAGGGAGGCGGATAAGCAGATTTAGAAGACATGTGATAAGGAGGTGGATAAAGGACTTAAGCATCAAGTTCCATACAAGGTGTTAAGAGCCCATGTTTGAAGTGACTGTTGGATGTTGGTACAATCTTATTAGGATAAATGGATTATGCAAGAGGATGAATTAGATGGATTTGATGGGGGAGGTATGTGGGATATGGATGAGGGGCTGGAAAGGGTATGGATAGAATGATGGGGTAGGTGTGAGATGGGGTGGTGAGTTCAAGACAAACATTGGAACATATGGTGATGGATGTGAAATGATAAGATGATTAATGGATGGAGAATGCGGGGATAATGGAGGAGATGGGATAGTGAATTTCGGGACATAGGGACCCAAAACCGATTTAGGAGAGGGTGGATGAAAATGATTAGCTTTTGGATTAGAAACTTTGGATGTTGTTAGAAATTTTTTATTTGAACGTGTTGCATCTTTTTTCTTTGGGATCCACATGGTTTTGATCTTTGCTTTGGTGGACCTTTGCGGGCTACAGATTTAATTTTGATTATGGATTTTATTTTTCTTTTCTTCAACATGTTGTTTAGAGGATACATGAGAAGCTTTAGATTCATGTGGATTTTATATTGATGCATTTTTATTTTGGCATCCAAAGTGCTTTTAATAGCAATGGAATGGGTGTAAGGAGAAGATGGTGTGGAATGATGGTGGTAGGATCTTGAGGATTATATGTGGATGGAGGATGTGCGGGTATGTGTCTTTGTTGATCCTGACTATGGGATATGCAAGTGGGATGTTTATGATGGGTGATATGGATAGGTGATGGATGGATAAAAGGATGAATAGGACAAGATGGGGGAGGTGATTTTGGGATATAAGGGCCCAAAATGGACTTAGGACCTGAAGAAGACATGGAAGGGGTAGATGGAGGATGGGAGATGGTGGATGGATGGATGTAAGGTGTAACGCCCCGTCGTGCGAACCCCAAAGGACAACTAAAGCAACAATTTCCACACAATTTTTTTTTATTTAAAGTAAAACTACCATACATGAGATGCACATTAAGTTATGACGTGAAAATTCATTTAAACAAATCCACTGTCACTTACGTCCCTTGGGGTACACGAGGATGCATTACGAAACTTAATGCCATACATCGATGATAAAGAATGAAAGCCAAATCTAATCCATGACAAAGCATATATATAAAACCATCAATAAAAACCATGCGCTTAAATAAATACAACACTTTGAATAATCATCTGATATGGAACCATATCCACACAAGGTTTACCAATGCCAAAATATTACGTCACATCCTTTTCATTACTTTACACTGTTCAAGTCTTACAATGATACAAACATGTTTCCCAATATGGGCAGGAACCACATGACAAAGTAGAATGGAACAACTCTGGAGTGGCCGCAACAGCACCAATCCGCACCTCTCGATCCTTGACTGGGGACCCAATGGGGTGCTTAGCACATTCCACCCGACCACGTGGGTCCGAAGACCCACCCCCTGTGCTAAGGAGCTGACAAGAAGAGAACTCAACCAAGAACATCCAAACAGGAAACCACAAGACTCAACGTCATACAAAGGTATCATAGTTTAGGATTACAATGACATAATCAACAACATTCATGAGTCAATAAAATCAATAAAGCTATGAAACTCATCACATTTAACCCAAACAATAACAATTAAGCAAGTCACCAAAGAGCATTCATAAATCATTTTCACAAGAATCTGAAACAACATAAAGATTACAATATCCAGAGGCGACAAGAAACAAGAACAAGGGTGTCTAGTGGAGAGTGTCATCGCATAGCTCTCACGGGATTCTCCTGGCCCTTCCTCCAACTGAGGCGCTGGCACCCATCTATGGATCTCCTGGCCCTTCCTCCTAACTGAGGCGCCGACACCATAGGGTAGCTAATGCGGAGCTGGTAATCTCTCATGAAGACGAGACTACAACTTTGCCGACCACGGCCTTCTCAGTCTATCACTAGTCTATGGTAGCCCTAATGCATAGACGAGGAATCCAGTTTTAATTATCTTGTGTGTTTTACTACCCATCCCCCTAAATTCTATTGTTTAGGTTATCACTTGTTTAATCACTCTTTCGTGGGTTATCCTGAGCCCTTCCTCATCCTGAGGCGCCGGCGCCCACGAAGAGCCACTCTCCCTAAGACCCCTAACATAAACCAAACTAGGCAAGGGTTGTACCGTAACAGATAAAACAAATAATCTCAAGACCAAATCACGCGAGGCATTAACCATCTCGCTATAAACACATAATCAAAGTCTTAATAATTCATGTACAACCCTTTTTAAAATCATGATATCAAAACACTTGCCACAACAAGGGCACCTAAAGAGAGAACATCAACCGACAATAATCTCAAGCCTCTAGAAGCCAAAAGAACGACAATCTGAACAAACAAGGGAAAAATGAAGCAACAACATTAAGTTAATGATACGTGGCTTCAAGCCAATTTCAACACCAGCCCAATGAATAAAAGACCCTCAAATCAAAAAAAAACTAAGAGGGTCATACTTATCAGAACATCAAGGACTTCAAGATATTCACAAAAATCCCAACCAGAAACAACTCAAGGAAAAGTCACCTCAAGATGGAACATCAAATCATATAATAACCAACACGAACAAGCAACTACGACATCCATGAATTTCACTTTTCGAAGCAACCTCCCGTTATCAACCAAACAGTAAGACATTCCTTCTATGTGTAAACTACTAAGTAATCTCCAATAACTCAAAGTGTTTTAAGTTAAATAATCTATCAATTTCTTATTGGCTTACTCATATAAAAGACTATATCTAATAATTAACAGACTACCTTTTATAATCCACATAACTTGGTGATACCATTAAACTAGCATTTAAGGCTTCCATTGTTGAGACATCATCTAACACAATTTAAAGAGAACGTAGAGACATATTTTAACTATAGCTAATTCAAATATTGCCTTATTACTAATTTCTCATTAATTTTGCATATTAGGAGGTTATCATATCACAATACTTGAAAGAATTATAGTTAAAGAGAACTTAGAATACAATTGTGTCAAAAATAAGCACCTGCTAGAACTTCTAAAGGACTCCCCTATGATCTAAACCATAACCAATTAAAACTAGAAATCCCATGACAATTTAATCTCGAGTTTTCTATCAGCAATAAGAAATTCAGCATTGAATTGTGCACATATCTTTTCGATCATTTAATTACCTAATTAACTATTCCCTTACCAAAACCAACATACTCTTCTTATTATTCGAAACACAATAAAATATCATATAGATACTTTTATAACCACATTCAGTTTATATATGGGGTCACACACACCTGAGATCAGAAAAATATGAGTATACAAGAATGACACACTCTTTTTCCTAAAGTGATGATTATCTTTGGCCTACATTCTCCTTAGTCTAAACCTTATCTTTTATAGCGGTATGGTTTTACATCTATCACAATTGTAAATTACAAATGCTAATGATCATAAATGGTTCATAGAAAATAAGTACCCAAAAATATAAATGTATATAAAAATACCTACTTAAGTTCACAATACCCAATCATTTTAAAAAAACTCGTTAATTGAAATTACTCTTTCCTTAACAACTCTCTATAGATTTCAAGTGCTCGACTGTGCTAGATCGGCAAAGGACTCAAAGTGACTATTTAATTTACTACACCCTTGCAAGTCTAAAATTTGTAGCTATGGTAGGTTGCCAATGGTTTCAGGGAGGCTATTTAATTCTGTACAACGCCTCAACTCTAAAAGTTGTAACTGTGACAGGTTTCCAGGTATATTAGAAAGTCGATATTGGACTTAGGAAATATCGACATCTACTTGCATTAGTATCAAATCCCAAATGATATCCACAAGGCTGAGGGTTAGGAGAAACGGTAAGGTGCAAACACGTGACTTAAGAGTAGAGGAATAATATACAACTTTTCTTTTCTAATCTGGACGTTTTTCTGTTTGGTGGCGAGTTTCCAGAGACGTGTTTACATTAGAAGTTAGAAGTAAAACTTCACCACGATCAAAGGAGAGCTCCCTATTGTGTTAGTACATTGATAATATTTATTTTCAAGTGCTGCAACTGTGACAGAATGTTAGTAGAATCAAGCAGGTTATTTAATTCTTTGAAATTTCCTATTATGTTCCAAGTGCGCGGCTGAGAGAGGTTGACAATGAAATCAAAGACATTATCTAAACCTTTAAACTTCCTATTATATTCAAGTGCACGGCTGACACAGACTGCCAACGAAATCAGAAGACTCTTTAAACCTTTAAACTTTCCTATTATGCCCCAGCGCTACAGCTTAGACAGGTCGAAACTGAAATTAGAGACGTGATTTAAACCTCTACAGCATTCTATGATCAAGTGCTACACACAGGCCATTCAAAAGTTGATGCCATAGAAAAATCGATTTCCTCAAGGCATGATTTAATCTTAGGATGAAACAATATAAATTTTTTGCTTACCTTACATACAAAATTCATAGTGAATATAAAGGGAAGTGAAATTCCAAAGGAAGACACACTATCGCCATTAATGGTAACAAGGAAAAAGGTCAATGGAGATTGTTGGAGACGCTAACACAACAATCTGAAACATAGTTTTGCATGCTAAGTAAGATTTAGAGACAAGACTAGAAAATTTCATGAAATTGCAGTGGGTAGATGTAGTAAGGTGGCCACCATGGAAAGCAATGATTACATAAATATGCAGTTGGTGCACACGGGTAGAGAGACCAAAGGAATGGAAAAAGGGTAGGCGTCCCTAAAACTAATGCATGCAGGGAAGAGAATATTATAGCAGGTGATATGGTTTTATGGATGAGGACGCAAAGGAGGAAAGATTATCGGTTTCCAAAATGTGGGAAACACCTATCGGCCAAGCTACTTCAGAAACTACGGAGATCCCATCTAAAAGGCAACGAATACTACCATCGCAAAATCAAGATGTCGGACACATGTTTTTGAATTATGAGATATGAAGACAAAAAGGAAGATCAAGGATTAGAATACAAAAGCTGAACCACAATAACCTCGGATTGCAATGTATAAAAGATTCATCTGGAAAGCATAATGAAAATACTAAAGCTCAATTCTCCTATCGAGTTCACCTATCGCCGACCAAAGCTAGTTCATATTTCAAAACAGAATGCAAATCATATGTAATTATGTACTCTATATTTATGGAGAAAATCCCTAAAGCAGCAATCTCTAAACAAGACCAACTAAATCTACCATGAAGATCCCAAGAAGACATTCATAATACCTTTACAACGATTCCTAACCTTAAACTCAGGAAAAATCCATCTATACAAAGGAGATTCAATGACAGACCTGGAGTCCTTCGTCGGCTGTCAAAGAAGATGTCCTGTATAGGTTTCTCTCGCAGCCCAATGATCTGATCCAGAATCTTCATAAACCTCCTGCTAGATATTCTCTAATCTTCAAATTTCTAAAAGCTATCTGATGAATAGCCTTTTCCTCATTCCTCCACCGTCCAGCACCCCAGTAGCAAGCTATGACTTCTACAGATATAGCTTCCACTGGTATCAAGCTCCCAGCCACCCTTCATGCCTCTTGGGATTCGTAACCCCCGAGACGTAAGAGCCCTTTTTTCTTCTTTTTTTGTTTTATTTTTTTATTTTTATTTTTATTTTTACTTTATTTGTTTTATTTTTTAAGACAAAATCAAGCAATCCTCATCAATAAAGCAAATTTCTTGTTTGACAACAGTTTGACGCTGTGCATGCGCTTGCATGCAAATCTTCCTGTCTTTTCTCGCTTTAACATCCATTCAATACTTATCTTTATTATTTGTTAAAAGTCACCTAATTATCCCATCTTTTAGGCTTTACTAATAAATCTCAACCTTAAATAACAATTGTCAATAATTTGATTATTATTAATATTTTATAACTTAGTAATTAATAATTAATAGCTTTATATTTTAAATCACTTTATAATTTGACAAATTATTTAATTCCAAGCCACAAATCATGTTGAATACCCAAAATGACATAATCCATTTAATTATAGGTTTTCCCTTTAATTTAGAATTAATTTATGTTTTCTATTATCAATTTAATTTAATTGAATTGATTAATCAAGACTAACCAAATATCAATTTTATCACCTAACTTAAAGTCAATTAAACAAGGAAATTGACAAGGTGTCTCAAATCAACCTAACATACTTACACCACTATGACGAAGAACCAAATGCAGAGGGGCACTACATAAGGACCCAAGATGGATGGAGTAGATGAAGGATGGGAGATGGTGGATGGAGGGATGTAAGGACCCAAAATGGATGGATCAGATGAAGGAGGAATATGGACGGTTGTTTTGAGGTGATACGATGGAGGAGGAGGGATGGTAGCAAATGATCTGGTGGAGCGATGGGAAGAGGCTCGTTTAGGACGTCTAGAAGTTGTACCAACATCTTTAGATTGTGAGTTTTGAGAAATAGGTCCAAGACCTTGCATGCAGAGTTTTTCTTTGACCTGGATGGGCTCTAAAATACCTTGCTCATGAAGGCCTAAACCATTTCCTTGATAGTTCATGTTCTTGAACATTCGATCCATGATAGGATTTTTGTTATTCTGGAAGAATGATGCAAGTCCATTATTAGGTGGGGGAGGATGGGTGGTATATATGTTGTGTTTTTCTTCTGCAAGGAGACCACCATGGAAGAATGTGAGAGTACCAAGGGGATATACAAGCGATGGAGGATTATGAGATGGAGATGAGGGGATAGTAGCATCTTGATCGGGACAAGGGAGTGGTAAGGGATCAAGAGAGGGATTAGGTGACATGATAGGATTTGGATTTGTGGTAGTGGGTGATGGAGATGGAGATAAGGGCTCACGAGAGAGAAGGGAATTATGGGATGAAATAGATGGGAGATTATGATCTTGAGATGGGCTAGATGGGTTGACAAGATCTTGATGTGAAAAAGGGGATATGCTAGCATGCTTTGGATCGGGCTCTAGGAATGGCTTATCTTATGTGGGTGGTATGATAATGGGGTCTTGAAGGGACTCTTCAAGTGAGAGAGATGGAAGGATGGAGGATTCATGAAGTTCAAGGGAAGGGATATCAGTGATACTAGGAATGGAAGGAATGGATGGGACTTGTGTGTCATCACTAGGAATGGGAAGAGTGGATTGGATTTGTGGATTTGTGATGGGTTTGGAGGATCTAGGTGTAGGAGGAGTGGATCATATTTTTTTATCTTCAATGGGCTCGATAGATCTCAGAGTAGGAGATGGGGGCTCAGTGGATTCTGAGGATGTGATGGTTTTGACAGTTTGAGTGGTGCTAGGGGTGGTAGTGTCAATGACAAGTGTGGGCTAGAGAGGGGTCTCATCAATAGTGACTGTAGACGATGGATCGGGATAGCATGGTTCCACGACTGCAATGTGTGGAGTGGGGGATGTCTTCTTTGTTATAAGTCCTTGGAGAACTTACAAAGTGAGAAACTTGCATACTCTAGGTTGAGATGGCATGATAAGAATAGATGGAGGATTAGTGATTGGTGGAGGACTAGGATTATGGATTGGTGGCCTAGGGTGAGATGGAGGAATGGGATTGGATGTAAGACTAGGAGTAGATGGGGGATTAGTATTAGATGAAGGGTTAAAGTAGGGATATTGGTATGGTGAATTAACATATGTGGATGGTGGTTTAATACAAGAGGATGCAGCTGGTAGATTATAGTAAGGGTATTGGGATGGCGAATTAAGATGTGAAGATGTGGATGTTGGATCAGGATAGAGAGATGCGAATGCTGGATTAGGGTAAGTTGATGGGGTTGATTGGTATGGGGGATTAGGATAGTGTGACATGGGTGCAGGATTATGATAAGAGTATTAGGATGGTAGATTAGGATAAGAGGATACGAGTGTTGGATAAGAAGAAGGTGTAGATGAAGGATATGATGGATATGCAGACGAGGAAGATACTAGACATACCTTATCAAAGGTAGCATAAGGAGCGTGATTAGGCATGGGTGAAGACATAACAAGATAGTTTGAAGGGGTGACTGGATTGTGGAAAGTGGGTGGAGAAAGCTCACTAGTGACAATAGCGTTAAGGGGATCTATGTCGTATACTTCTTGATCGACAAGACTTCCGTTATCATCGTCGACGTAATTAGGGTTTCCCTTGACTACTATTGATGGAGGATAAGGATTCATGATGATGAAAGGATAAATAGGATGGATCAAAGATTTTGGATGGAAACAAACTAAAGCCCAAATCAGGATTGGATTAAAGCTCAAATTAGGATGATTGGACGATGCGATGGGATTGATTTTGATGATAGGATCGATTATCAAAGGATGATTACGACACCGAATCTACCTCAAGATGGAAGTAGATTGATTGGGTCAAAGGTGATTGGATAAGGATACAATTGGATTGGATTCGATCAGATCGATCGATGATTGATAAGATCGAATGATGGTTCAGATAGGATGATGAAAGGGACTGTAAACCCTGTTCTGAGATTACCCTAGGTGGCTTAGGATACTAATTGATTGGATTAAAGGATAAATGGATGATTGCAACACCGAATCCACCTTGAGATTGAAGGTGAATTGATTGGGCTGACGATGATGATTAACTTAGGAAAAATGAAAATCCTAAGTAGATGTTGATGATGAATATCAATTCATACACCTAGGTCAATTCGAATAATAACTTGAAACAAAGTTCAAGGGATTTGGATGGGGAAACGATAAGGGATGTGTAACCTAGAGATGCTCGAGGATGATGTATCGATATGATTCAGATGATGAAAAAATGAGCTCGACAGAATGCGGATGGATGAAAGCTCATATTTTGGATTAGATTAAAGCTCAGATTAGGATTGGATTGAAGGATATGATGGGATTGGTTCCGTCGGTCATATTTGGGAACTAGATATGTTTATTGTCTGTTTACCAAATTTTTCCTGCAGAGGGGCAAAGTTTCCCTTTCGGGGCGGATCTGCCCTCATAGAGGGCCAATTTTTCTCTTCTACAAAGAAAATTTGCCCCACTGCAGAGCAGATTCACCCCACTGCAGGGAAAATTCACCCCACTGCTTTTGGACTCTCCGAGTGGGTAAACGGGTTGTTAGAATGAAGAGACGGGTGATTGGAACAATGTGTTAGATAATCGGATTGAGGAAATAGATGATCAGATAGGGAAAATGAATGATAGGAGTGGATGAACAAGCACTCGAAACTGGTAAACGATTGCTTAGAATGGACGAAGGACTCTCAAGTCACGAAAATGAAAGCTCGAAACGAGTAAACAATTAATTAGAAAGGATGAACAACTCTCAGAATGAGGAGATGGATACTTGGAATGGAAGAAATATTACTTGAAACGAGTGAACATAGGATCAAAAGGGATGAAAGACTACTTGGTCAAATAGATGTTTGGAATGGTCAAACGGAGGCTCAGAATGATTAAACGGATGTTTGGAATGGTCAAATAGAGGTTTAGAATGATCAAACAGAGGTTTCAAAGGCTTAGAATGAAAAAATGGTGGTTTGGAATGATTAAATGGTGGTTTAGAGGCTAAACAGAGCTAAAACGGGGCGATTCTAACTGCTCAGGAGGGAAAATTCACCCCATTGCAGTAAACAGGAGGGAAAATTCACCCCACTACAGCAAACAGAAGGGAAAATTCACCCCACTATAGTGAACAGGGACTTGGTTTAGATAAAAATGACTATGGCAAGGACTTAAAATGATAACAATAAGGCCAACTTGTAAAATTTTTTACTGGTTTCTCACAAGAAATCACTTTCAAACTAGCACAATCCTATAATTAGTGTTAAGGGTATGGCCAATAAAGGTCTTAATCTAGGATGCACAAGGTGTCTAGGGAGTCCTCAATATACTCTCAGTAAGTGAGGCACAACTGTGAACACTAGCCTGTGACAAGCGTGAGTCAGGAACCCCAATGAGATACTGAAGGGCTCAGACCAACTCTTCACGTCTATCTAGGTATCACCCTAGCTTTGACGCTCCACCAATTACGACGCGATTGGATTGAGGTACAACTTTTTCTCTCCCCCCTTTATATACCCCACCGGTACGCATGGTTGGAATCTTCCCTTGGGGTGATGAAATCCCCAAGCAGGTCCCACTAGAAAGAAGACACTAATCATTTCCAACCACTCCCCAGGCTCACACGAAGTGCAAGGGGAAAGTGAAAACAAACTAATGCCCCCTTTGGGTAACACAAAAAGATAGACACAACAAACAACATATATTACCTCCCCTAATTAAACTATGATCCTAGATTAATGAAAAACAACAAGGATAGCTTTGGAAATCCGTGTAAACAAAAGGTCCTGCAAGCAAATGTTAATTGTTTTATCCTTCTTTCTTCACCAATTACACAAGAATATGCTGCAAAATGTTAGCAAAAACACCAATATCCTTGCAAAAAACAATGTTAGGGGGTTAAGATCTGAAAACAACAAAAAACTGGAGCAAAAACTAAGCTAAAACAGTTGTTTTATCCTTAGATGGCTATTGATGTAGCTAAAGGAAAGATTAACTATATGGTGGGATGCAAATTCAAATGGCTAAAATGGATGGCTAGATGAGAGAAAATGCTTGTAAAATGAGTGCACAAAATGACAACATAAGTTTTCTCAAATGACTAAGTGTTTAAATGCTTTAGAGGAGGGGGTATTTATAGGGAAATTTGAATTCTCTAGAGAATTCAATGGTTGAGATTGAGCCACCAAGATCAAGATGTAGGGCTATGGTGAGTTGAGGACTCACAAGCCCTCACATCTTGACATGTGGAATGTGAGATGGCCAAGGATAAGATGATGTGTAGGTGATGTGGAAGGAGAGTTCATGATGTGGAGGAAGGACAAGTACCTTCCAAGTACCTTGGGGAATGAGAAGATTTCCTCAAAAAAGAACTTCTTGTGTCCAAGTGGGAATGAAAGTGACATTTGAGGAATTTTGGAATTCCTCAAAAATCTCCATGGGAAATGAGAAAGTGGTTGGAGAAATAAATGTGAATTAAAAATTCACATTCTTAGGAGAATCTAATGGATAAGAGAGGGTCTCCAAAAAGGTGGGAATTGGTCACATGTGGATGAGGTGACAAGTCAAATGTTCTAGAAGCCTTGGAAGGATAAAATATGAATTAAAAATTCACATGGGGAGGAGAGAGACCTAGGATGAATAAATGTGAATTAAAAATTCACATGGGAAAGAGGGTCAATGCTAAGAAAGGCAAATGAAAAGGTTGACTAAAAAGGGGTGCTAAAAGTGGCTAATGAATTTAATTAAGGTTGTGCAAATACTTGATTAAGGTAATTAATGGAAGATTAGAAGCAAGCGGAAAATGTAGGAGGATGTGACATTAATATTTGATTAAGAGGATGCACATCCTAATCATGAATTAATTAAATTAATCTAGATTAGAAAGGGATTATGGAGGATGTGACAAGGAGAGAAAAATGAAGAATTTAAAATTGATTTTATTCAAAAAGGTCAAATGACTAAATTAAATAAATTGATATATTTATTTAATTTAGAGAGGAAAAGGTGTAAGGTAAAGCATTTAATTGTTAAATTAAATACTTTAAGGACCTTGGACAGAAAGTGCAATATTAATTAAATAAATTAATATTGACGGAATGGACGAATAAATAGGTGAATTTGATCGTATGAGAGCGATCAAAATTAGATTTCTACACTTTGATATCATAAATTTACTTAATGTTTAATCTCTTATATGGAATTTTCTCAAAAGTTGAAAAATATATATTTTCCCCTATTAATACTAATGTAAAAAAAATAACAATTTTCCTACAGGTGAGGAAAATGTCACATAATGTGCATACATCATGGGTGTCCATTTGGTTATCGAAGTATCACTGTCGTCTTCCATTCAATGTCCTCCTTCGTATAGAGGAGTTGAGTGCCCGTTATTAGTTGAGAGAGAAGATGGTCAAGAAAATTATAAATAATGAACTAGAAAACAACCAATTTTTTTTTAATAATTATGCTATGTACTTTAAATTTCTCTATGAATCCAAGGTGAAAATGAACTTGGATATAAAATTTAACAATATTCAAATTGAAATTGTAGATTTTTGTACCTGGTCAGTTCGTCTATACCATGAGGTTCGCGATCTTTACCTTGCAGGATGCATTTGGAAGGTCACTATTAGGCCAACAGTAACCATTAAAAAACACAATCTATGTGATGAGCTCAGTATGAAATTCATGAGATTTCTTAAAGGACAATCACAGATTAGTTATCACACGGGACCACCTAAGGAATGGTTGTTTGCTACTTTAAAGTTCAACTACTCCATCATATTCACAGTGCATCAGGTCATGCCATCATTCAAGTTGTTACATGCACACTATGGGATACCTACAGTGCATGCCGTCAAGTCCAATGTGGAAATTAAAGTTTGAACCATTCTTCATGATAGTGATAAT
Organism: Sequoia sempervirens; assembly: GCA_007258455.2. Classification (NCBI taxonomy): domain Eukaryota; kingdom Viridiplantae; phylum Streptophyta; class Pinopsida; order Cupressales; family Cupressaceae; genus Sequoia; species Sequoia sempervirens. The sequence continues at coordinate 98,678,845 of VDFB02256132.1, read as the reverse complement.
GGACAGATACCAGTACACAAATGGTTAACAAACTGAAAGTACAAAGTTATCATTAATAAAAACATTAAATTTTAAGTTTGGGGAGGAATTCCACTAAATTTTAGTGTCTAACATTATGTATGACAAATGAAATAAACAATGATGGAAAATATAATGAAATCATATATATTACTGTTGAAATGAATGTTAATGAAGATGTAAGCATTTTTAAGATACCTATTTAACAACAATTAAAAAAACTACAAATTATTTATTATACATAAACTTTATTATTTATTAGAATGTGTTAAAGAAAAACTATGTTATATTATTTTTTGTTAACAAATTGAAAGTATGTGTGTTCTAATTTAATGCAAATGGTTGATGTTCATGTTATGTTTTTCTATATATAAGTTCCTATGATTTCAAGTTAATCTTTATAAAACTTAAAAATAAATACTTACAAAGCTATAAATATTTTCTTTTTGATACATAAGGTTTATATATTTGATTAAAAATATTAGAAGTAGCGATACAGGACATTTGCTACGTAGGAAACATCAACCAAACTGCCATAATATCACCGAAACCCCTACCAACCCAGGAAACGCTCTAAAATCAGAGCAAAAATGGCAGCCACCCTGCCCAATACAAAAACCAGAGCCTGAACAATAGCCAAAAAACAAGTGAAAATTCAAACACAAAAGCCGAACCTCAAAGGAACCCATTTAAATTTGCAAAAGAAGAAATATCTTCAATCCATTCCAAGCCTTCCTCCACCACCAACCCTAGCTTACGTTTCATGAACTCTACTGCCATTGCCGAGATCATCCGGTGCCGCATAAGCTCGGCCCCCTTCAAATCCAGGAGAAAGGGGAAGACCTTCACCGCCTCATCCGTCTTCCACAACAGCTCCATATTAGAGGAACGCAGGATCCCTTTGCCCACGAAGGCTGCTTTTAGAGTCTCCTCAAGACCATCCAACAAATCTCCACGAAACAGGTTCACCAATAAGTCTCTGGCATCCGACTTGGACACTTCAACATCCAAAATAGCAGCCAAGAACCGTGAGGAAATGTATGCATTATCCCTTGCATACTCGTTTTTGTCCAAGTGACCATTCCCTAACACCATTTTCACTGCTACCATGACCAAGGAATCATTGTCAAGCAAAATGTGTTTAAGCCTTTGATCTATGATTTCCCTGAAGGCGGCTTGCCTCTCTGTTGCCAACAGAGAAATGGTAGTGTCCGCGCTGAAATATTCCAACCCCTCCACAAAGACTGTAATTATGAATTTGGAATGGCTCAGCTTAGCTATTATCACCATCCTAACCGTTGAACCACCTGCAAGAAAGCAACCAATAGAAAACAATATTTCAAAAACCACACAAATGATCTGCCAACACCCACACACATTAATAAAGCCCGTGACAAGCAGGCCAAATCCAAAACACACGAGCGCGGAATAATGGAAATGCAAGGTAATCTATCCTTGCATGAGATTTTTGTCCTCTAAAAATGAGTTTTAACCAAGATACCACCTTGAAATGAAGACCAACTGCCAACAAGCCACTAAGCATGATTTCATTGTATACTTCGTACCCTGAGAGCCTCACCACTTGGCAAGGCCAAAGCTTCTCACCAAAATGGCGACCACTCCCATAAATGCTCCCTGTTGGAGCTGACTCAGGCCCCTCAGAAGCCCCTCCACCAACGTGGAAGGGTGCCTGCTTAGCCACCCACTACAAAGCTATAAATATTAAACAACTACTACTTTTATATTAAACATAAATATAAGAGTAAACAACTACTACTTTTATATCAAACATAGATATTATTATTGGAAAGTGTTAAGGAAAAAATTATACAATTGCAAGTGAATTTATTATTAAAAAAAATAAATTACATCACATTATGAAATTAAATAAAAAATACACTTAATGATGAAAAATATGCCCCTCAAACAAGATAACTTTCGACTTATTTTATATATATTAATATTTAATATATGTATGCTAGTATATATTTAATAATTACAATATTAATTACATTAGAGGCTAACCCTACAATGAAAACATAGTTCTTATAAGAGGTCAAGACATTTGTCACAAAAACTATAAAAAAAATTAAAATAAAATCCAAAAATTAAGAAATCTTTAAAAAAAAAATCAATTTTTTTAAAAAATAAAATAAATAAATAAATATATATATATATATATATATATATAATACATATTATATTCCAAAAATTAAGGAATTTAAAAAAATATTTCTTCAAAATTCTTTTTCTAAAAATAAAAAAGATATAATATGTTATATTAGATAATAATATAATATATAATATATATTATAATAATTAAGAAATCTTTAAGAAAAAAATCTCTTCAAATTTTTTTTTCTAAAAATAAAATATTTAAAATAATAAATTAAGAAAAACAAAAATTCAAAATATTAAGGAATCTTAAAAAAAAATCTTCAAAATTCTTTTCTAAAAATTAAAAAAATAAATATAATACATATTATATTCCAAAAATTAAAGAATCTTAAAAAAAAATATTCAAAATTTGTTTCTAAAAAAAAAATATAATATAATACATATTATATATTATAATAATTAAGAAATTTTCAAAAAAAAAAATCTCTTCAAAATTCTTTTATAAATAAAATAAAATAAATGTAAAATCTAATTGGTGCACCTTTGGAGTTTGTCTTGTTATTTTGTAACCTCAACCTAGTGATGGATAGGAGGTTAGATCTTTTGAAAATATATAGTGTTTTGTCAAATTTGAGATACTCGTTTTCATGCTTTGAGTTGCATTGATGGATTATGATTTATGCCTCGTCTAGTGGGCATCAAGAGTGTGATTAAGTTTGTATGCTTGAATATTGTGATGTTATTCCTTTATGCTTTGGAAAAGGAGCCATATGTTACTTGGATGTAATTGGATGGTAGTAATATCATGTGTTGTTAAATGTATAAGTATAAGTAGATGTACCATGTATGTGGTGTGCATGATTGGCATACTTAGTAGGAAAGGGTGGTGCTAGTGCAGTCCACCAAGATTTTTTAAAGAGATGCAACATTAAGTTGCGTAAACGAAATGTTGTGCATTGTAATGTCCAATGGGACGAATATTCGGTGGGAAGAGCCACTTGGGTGAATGCAGAGGATATTGATAGATCCTCTCCGCATTTAAGATTCTAGCATATTTATTCTTTATGCATATTATGACTTTTATATATCATGGATGTTTAAGACTCTATTATGTAAATGTTTATAAAGACATTGAGACGATGTCTCTTCCAAGTGGGGAAGGATGTCACGTCTCAAACTTTGGTACTGCTTGATTTTACTATAAGTGGAACTGAAACATGAATAAATGTGTGTGGTAGAATAATTGTTGAATAAGGAATTAGGTGAATGATTATTTTATTTGAAGGATGAAATGCAATGGATGATATTTTATTTCAAAAAAAAATGAAATGTGATGATTATTATTTAAATTCAAAATGATATAACATAGAGAATGATGTATTAGAATGATATGTATTTCTTTGATTTATATTTTTGGACACCAATCTATTAATGGGTGTTTGAGTTTATATGAGATGCAGGTTTGTCGAAGACCAAGAGTGTGGTTGAGGTAGAGGAGGTTAGCCACCTGGCAGGGTTAAGTTGGAATGGATTCTCTCACACACACCACTTAGTAATCATATAAAATTTCATTTAGGAGGTTATTTAATTAATTGTTTATATTGTTTTACTTTGCAGTGTTTATTTAAAATTAATTAGTAGTAAATTGAATGCATAGAAATAAAATAATTAGTTTAGTATATTTTTAGTTAATGTTTTATTTGAAGATTAAGATGTTATTTATTTTGTTAAATTGTGGATAATGTGTGCATAGAAACAAATCTTGTTTTATTTTAAAATCAGAAAAAATAGAATAAACTGAAATATAGGAATATTTTTGAAAACAAAGTGATAAGATATAAAACAATAAAAAATAGAAAAATATGAGCAAAGATGACTAAAAAAATTAGAAAAACAAAACAGAAAACAAAGCAAAATAAAGCTGGAAAAAGTAAATAATTTTTTTATAAAACTCTTTAATTCTCAACAAGAGGATGCATTCTGAAGATTATTATTTTCTTTCATCTTTCATCTTTCATCATTTATCTTTTTGAAAACAAAAATTTGAAGCAAGCAAGAACGGTTGAACTGGGTGAAACTAGGAGAAGAAGAGGAATAGAACGAGAAAGAGAAACTAAATCAGAGCAATCTTATCAGATTACGATTGGACTCCAGGTTTTTTTAATTATTTATTATCATGAAATTTCAAAAGAATATTGTTTTGAAATTATATATAGGATTTCTATAGAAATTTCAATCAAAATTTGTTTTCCTATTGAAAACTCAATTAGACTATGTATTTTATGTAGGAAACATGTACATGCCACATATTTTCTGAGTAAGTATATATATTTACAAATCTATAGAAAGATATACTCATATATATATCTTTCTATAGTACACACACACACACACACACACATATATATATAAACATACATATACTCATCTCTGCCCTGTAATTTTGAGATCAAAGATGGAATAGATTGTTGTTTTTATTGTTTGAATATTATAAAAATAGTATAAAAATAATAACATGCATATAAAATTAGTTGAATGCAACCTGTAGCTGCTCAAAAGCTGGATGTGGAGAGGTGTTTGAGTGCAAGAAGAGTTGTCTCACTTTGGTTCTTGTGTATAAAGGTGGTTGCAATTTCAATTTTCCCACACCTTCCAGCTGCTAATTTTGTGCACATAATTCTCTATTTCTATAGGTATATCATAATTAATAACATGATGAATGTCAGTAAAATCAAGCCCCTTGGGGCAATATCAGTTGCCACTAAGACATCATTAAGACATCCTTTTTTCCATATTTGAAAGTTGAAATTGCATAATCTCTTGTTTCTTGATCCTTTCCTCCATGTATGGCCACAACTTGTACACCTTGCAAAAGGATATATTCATGAATATCATCCACATATGCCTTGTTTTCATAGAAGATGAGAATAGGGAGTGGAGAGGGCGTTGCCCTCCCCACAGGGGCTGCACCCCCCTCCCTTCTACCCATTTCATTGCCTCCTTATCATTGAATTCATTTCAATGTTAAAAACTTGAGCCTTTATTTCAACTCTTACCTCAAACTTGCAATGATTTATTTCAAACTGTAGGTATTTTCAATGCTTAAAACTTAAAAATTTATCTCTGTAAACAAAGCCGCCATCAGAAAATTAGTAGATCAATATATATATATATATATATATATATATATAGTATGAATGTTGAATGATCTGTATTTGTATAAATATGAATGTGAGAAATCTGTATTTTGTAAAGTATGTAATTTGAATTTATACAACTACTTGTCAGATGATAATTGTAAATTTGTTGAATATATATTTATTCTTATTTATAATGATGTCTTGATATAAAAATCTTCTTTTTAAATGATATGTGTATCATCTGAGTTTCATTCTTGTTATATGGATATTCTTTCAGAATATATGTATGTATTTATATATATAAATAAGAATATTTATATATACATATACACACACACACACACATATATATATACATGTATAAATATAAAATTCTGAAAAATATATCAAATCTGATTATGAATATATTTAACTTGCATGTTGTATTATGATTTTGTGTTATTTCAATTGAACAATATAATTTTGTGCAAGTGGAAAAGATATAGAAACACATATAGATGCAATTTTATGAGAAATACAAGTAATTGATTTGATTGAGATGTAGAATTACATTGAGCAACATGGTTAATTATTTTGTACAATTACTTATTGGATATCTCCTTGTCAATAAATCAAACAATAGTAAAACCATTGAAACACTAACTTATTATGTGAAACATAAGAGTTTAAATAGATGAATAGTTATTTGCTTTGGACAATTATTTATTTGATATTTCATAGTTAATGATATCAAAACTTGTATATAACATTTAGAAACTTGATAATGAAACTATACTTGAAAAATTTGAAAGAATAGAAAACACTTGAAATATTATAAACTTGAGACAATTTATGCTACATGTATTTCTTTTATGAAACCACTTCTGGGACAGGATGTCGAGTGTGGATATCCAGAGATGATAGTTTTCCTTTTTGAAACTAACACTTTTGTTATTTTTGTTGCTTGGTGAAGCATACACACCATTGAAATAGATGGAATTTTAAAAGCCTAGAAATTATTGATAGTAGTCTTTACCACATCCTGCATGCAAGAGATATGTCATTCTAGATTTAGATTGCATACAGGCATCAAGCTTGCATCGAGAGTTCCCTCCTGCTTCTCCGTTCTAGGTTGCTAGGCTCCTCGCGCAAGGTCGGAGTTTTCTTGGTCTCAACTTTTTGAGAGACAAAGCAGTGTCATGGCGGTCGAGCACTGCGGATTTATCATCGTATGGATACTTATATATATTTATTGTATTACTTTGTATGGCTTGCATAGCCAATTGTAACTTAATTTGTGAACTTGATGTAATTATTGATGTGTACTTACATTCGACATTGTAATTTCTTGAAAGCAATCCTATTAATATATATATATATATATATATATATATATATATATATATATATATATATATATATATATATATTTAATGTTTCATTGATACCAAATGTAAAAGTACACCAACCTTACTAAACATGGAAAACTCAAAGAATATTCACATTACCAATTAAATATATTGATACAAAATTCGTTTCCTCATAAGAATAATGAAACAATATATATATGTTAATAAGATTGCTCCAAGGCAAGTACAATGTCGAATGTAAAAGTTTACATCAAGTAATATTACATCTATTTCAATGTTACATAGATAAGTACATATCAATGATTACATCAAGTTCACAAGTTAAGTTACAATTGACTATGCAAGTCATACAAAGTAATACAAGAAATGTATATAAATATCCATGATATGATGAAAAATTCTCGGTGCTCGACCGCCATGACACTGCTTTGTCTTTCATAAATCTAAGACCAAGAGTGGGTCCAAGCGCCTTTTCCGCTCAACCACGAAGTATAAACACTTCCCTGGATTTCTTCTTAGCTCGAAGAAAATGTGCGAGGAGCCTAGCAACCTGGAATGGAAAAGAAGGAGGGAACTCTCAATGCAAGCCTGATGCCTATATGCAATCTTAATCTAGAATGACATATTTCTTGCATGCAGGATATGGTAGAGACTAATATCAATAATATCTAGGCTTTTAAAATTCCATCTATTTTACTAGTGCTTATGCTTAGCCAAGCAACAAAACAACAAAAAGTGATAGTTTCGAAAAGGAAAACTATTGTCTCTGGAAATCCACACTCGACATCTTGTCTCGGAAGTGGTTTCATAAAAAAAAAATGTAGCATAATTTTCTCAAGTTTTACAATATTTCAAGCATTTTCAAAATCATTCAGTTCTTTCATATACATATTTAATTCTAAGTTTGTTGAATGGTATATAAGTTTCCAATATCTTCGAAAAAGCAAATAACCATTAATAAATAAAATCTCAAAATTATTCCCACAACTCAATAAATCAATCTCCTGCATTCCACATAAAAATCGCATCTATGTGTATCTCTAAATTTTCATTTGCATAAGGATTCTATTTCTCAATTTTCAGTTGAACTAAAACATGGAATTGTAGTTTTCCATTTGCAAGCTGAATACCTCTAATTCAGATTAAAATGTTCTTTTTAATTCAGTATATATATATATATATACTAAACAATAAAACCTAGCAAAATAAACTATCCAGAGACGTCAACCCTCCCACAACTACACATACGACTAAACAATCCTAAAAGGTCAAATACGACTACAAATCAAATATCCAAAGACGTCAACCCTCCCACAACTACTTTACTGGTGCTTGATAACATTCAACATACAAGAAAAGCAATACAAAATAGTAGTTCGAAGCGATTCAAGGAAAACATAAAAACCCTACTCGCATATCAAAGCATTAAAAACCTAATCTACAGATTCCATTCAGAACAACATACCAAAAACAGTGTTGGTGGGATTCATCGCAACCCGCCTCTTTCAAGACCCACTTGTAGATATTATTAAATGCATGCCATGGAATATGAAAAAATCTGTCAAATCACCATACAATATTTAATGTCATAACCTTTCATACTAAACACTAACCTACTGCCAAAGCCTGCATAGAATGCAAATTGCCTACATTTCAATATGATAGGCGTGCGATACAACCACAAAGATCTGTAAGACCAACGACAACCACACATTGCCGTGTTTTTTGAAAAATGAGTTGAAAGCATGATGGGAAAATTAACAATCGTCTCCCAAGGTTTATGGAAAGTGATCAACCGTTGATTTAACATTCTAGGTTGGTCCATTTCAAATTGGATACGCCTTCGACGTAAATAATAATTATATTATATATTTAATAATTACAATATTAATTACACTAGCATACCTATATTAATTAATAATATATGAAAAACATGTCGAGAGTTATCTTTATCGAGATGCCTATTTTTTTGAAAAAAAAAATGCTTACATTTTCATTAATATGAATTTGAAAATACATCAATTTGATTTCATTATTGTTTGTGTCATTGTTTATTTCAATTCCTATATATAAGGGTAGACATTAAAATTTGAAATCATACCAACTTGTATATAACAATAATCAATAGAGAACAATAAATTTTAAATAAAAAATGTTCATGAATCATTAGATTTAGTATTGACAGCATCAAAGAAGTATATCACAATGACAAAATGGCATTCACTAACTTATATATATCCACTGTTTTTTTTTTTCAAATGTTTGAATACATTGTTAACAATATATACATTCAAGCATTTGAATATTATGAAACCTATAGCTTTGCAATTGAGTCTAATAAAGCTTTGCTCTCAGATGAATAATCAAACTTGGTTGTTTTTATGACTGTGCATTTAATCCTTTCTTCATCATTATAAGTCTCTTTTCTCACTTGAAGTTTAAATATGTATCTGTTGAAAAGGACCTTTTGTATAATGTGTGAGAACTTAATATCATCTTGTTTTTCATGCTTCAAAATGTTCAATTCTTTTGCTGTAACACCCATAATTTCTTCTGCCGCTTCTTCAAAAGCTGTAATCCAAGTGAATGAAGTATGGTCTTGCACTTTGCATTGAAGTATATATTTATAATCACATTCAAGGAAAGTTTTATCACATCTTCCACAATACCACTGACCATTTTCATTAGTGTTTACCTTCTTTTTGCAGTACCTATCTCCAATTTTCAAGGGGCATGCTGTATAATAAAAATTGTCTACCTTTATGAAAGATAAGGTAGCTTTTATCACTATCCAATAAGGTTTTCCAGAGCTGGCAAGGTCCTGATCTTGTATTTGTGAGATAATTTTTAACTTTTTTTCTTCAATTGCAGATGAGATTTCCTTTGTAATAGAATGAGAATGGACATTTTTCCCTTCTGTATCAAACCACAATCTCAATTGGTGTGAGAGAGGGAAATCTGGATTTATAAGGAGCTCGGTTGTAGTAATTGTTCCCACTGATTTCCCACCAAAATCACTAATTCGTCTAGCCTTTATTGCAAGAATCGGGAAGGTTCCTGCATTGCACATTTCTTGGAGTTGTTGACCTTCCTTATTGCAGAAATCACCCCACAATGTTAATTCCACCATACAACCGGACATGTCTTTCATTTGAAGGGTTCTTTTTTGAGTTTGTGTGGCATTCTTTTTGAATATGGTGTTTGGTGTGTTGATTGAGAGAACAACACCAATCATATCAACCAAAGAATTGCTTTTCATGTTCTCAATTTCTCTTATCAATGTAAAATGGAATTGTTGTTTTGGTATACAACTATCCTCCTCCAAACACAACTCAACAGTCGAATTTGTTTCTAATAAGATTTCCCATTCATTTTTTATTTGGTTAAAATTCTTTTGTGCAGGTTTGAGTCTCCCTTTTGAGATAAGATACACTTTTCCAGTTTCAATACGATCATAAAACTTTTCTACAACTGCATTAAAACATGTTACTCTGATTTCACCACCATCTGAATCAACCAAGTCAAAAGTAAACACTTTTCCATGTCCTTTTGCATTGTTAAAATGACGAAGTTGACCCTTTCTAATGACTCTTGCCTTTATTGACCATCTATTCTGGTATGGATTGAGTGCTGCAATAGGAATGGTTCTTGTTTGAGGTTCATTTTTTGTAGCAATTGGGTGCTTATATGGATTGTTGATAGGATCCATGCCTGCATCATCATCATATAAGGACAATAGTATTCAATAGATTTCAAACACAGAAAGAAACATGGAAGAGTAACTCAAAGCATTGATAATTTGTTGATTTTTTATATAGCATAAGAATTGAATGTAGCATAAAACTAAATATCATACACATATATTACATTTTGGAATTTGAGAATCATGAAATCAACATTCAAGAACATATGCATGTTACATCAAGTATCTTCTACTAAATATCATACACATATATTACATTTTGGAATTTGAGACTAATGAAATCAACATTGAAGAACATATGCATGTTACATCAAGTATCTTCTAATATTTTCAATCCATCATATACATGTTACATCAAGTATCTTCTAATATTTTCAATCTATTTTCCTCAGCCTTTCTCTTGGCAAGTTGTTTACCATTTTTCATTTTTTCATAACGGTCATAACTGAACGGTGGCATAATTCTTAATCCTTCGATGCATTTTACACGGGATATAGCTACAAATGTCAATCCCATTCTTTCTCTTGGTCCTATATCAATAGTAGCTTTTGATAGAGTTAAACCCTGTGATTTGTGAATTGTCAATGCCCAAGCCAATCTTAACGGAATTTGGATTGTCCTGCCCCTTTGTATTGGTGTAATTGGAATTATCTTTGGGTTACAATCATCAAATGGTATTCCTGAATAGCTGTCAAATGCAACCATGACATATGTTGGTGGTTCTGGTGGTCTGGTTCCAGGCTTGTAGACAATGTTTTGTATATATCCTAAAGCTCCATTGACAAGGCCTGCTTGTATGAGTAGATTTGAGGTTAACATAACCCTGGCGTCTTTACATATCAATAATTCTAGATCAAGCTCATCATTTGAGCATTCTTCTCCTGCATTGCTACTTCCTAATTTTATTGCAACACTACGTGCAATAGGATGCTTCAATGAGTATAACATTTTCTTGTTATGGCTATTAACATTTTCATTTGTAGAGAATAAATGTACACCACTATCAAACTCCTGGTTATTTGTTGCATCTAATGCAATAGTGGTTCTTGTCATAAGGAGTTTCCAATCATCAATTGTAGGGTTTGCATCTCTCAAATTTGTCAATAGTTGACGAAATCTTTGTTGATGGATGTTGTCTCCATCTTGTCTGAATATTTTATCAAGAGTAACTACAGTTTTGAATTCTTCCCATAGCAACTTAGCTCGTGTGTTGCTGTCATATGGTGGTCTATCATTAACAGGGGGCAACTGACCCAAATCTCCAACAAAAATGATAGATATGCCTGATAAAAAATTGATAACAATTATTGTGAGTACTATATAATGTTATCGTTAAACAATTTTCATTTATATGATTTTTTTATTTCCATATAACATACTTAATTGGGTTAATCAAATAGATGTCTACCTCCAAAGTTGCGGTTTGCATTTTGTGGGACTGCTTGTCGAAGCCGAGAATCCATGTTTTCTAGCAAGTTTTGACCAATGAAACTCATTTCATCAATTAGAATGTACTTGATATTTGTCATTTCTTCTTGAAAACTTGTGAGCCTCGCTCCTTCCAATTGACCAAAATCTCTGATTGGGATTCGAAGTTTTGAATGAACTATGGATGCTCTTATGTTGAATGTTGCAACTCCAGTTGGTGCTAGTAATAGAAGAGGAGAAGGACCAGGATATGCTGCATTTTTAAGAGCTTGACTAATAGCACCAATTAGATATGACTTTCCTGTCCCTGCTGTTCCTTGAATTATCATCAACAAGGGCGATACATTTTCATTATTATGGTAGTGTCTCATGATTATGTTGAGTGCCTTTTTTTGTTTGTCACTAAGGGTTGTGTAGTTCATAGGCTGTCGTATTTCATCATGTATGAGACATCCATGTTCTCTTATGCTACTAATGAAGTTGGTTGCTTGATTCGTATAGATTTCACCATGATATTCATTACACCAATCTGCTTGTCGATCAAAATCTCTCCTTCCTAACATATCTATTTCAGAAACTTGTATATTTTGACCATGATGTAGTCCAAATAGTATTTCCCATTCATGTTCAGTAGTATTTCTTTGAAGAGTTTCATTTTCTTCAATTTCAGCATCACTGATGTTTTGATCATGTTCTTCAATTGCTATTCGTTCTACGTGCCAAGGGTTATAATGGAATGACTCCCAGTTTTGTCTTATTGAATCATCATCATGACCAATATCTCTATCCACATCACGAAAAGGTTTGTACAACAATAATTCTGAATAACAAAAATTGATCCATTTATCTGACTCACGTGGAGGAATCGATAAAAAGTTTGGGCATACTCTGACAATAGCTGTTTTTTGTCTTGGCTCCCATTTGTTATCTTTCTTTCTTTTAGGATTATATATCCATGATCTGGCTGCATCAATTAGGCTAACACTTTCCATAGACAAAGGCCTTATTTTATATCCATGGATGAAAGATGTTGTTTGTTCTTCATTATTTTCTGCTTCATTTACACGTACAGGTTTAAACACTTCACGTGACACATTTAGATTGATAAACCTCCTACTGCTCTCTACCAATGGAAGTTCAAGTAGCATGTGGCACGTTTCTTGAGCTCCAATGTCTCTTTCTATGACAGTCTCAGTCAAAAGTCTTCTATATGCTTTTTGCTGCTAAATCATCTGGATTTTCCATGTTTGCAAGTCGCATTAACATCTGTTGGTATGTCTCTGAACTTTTTTCTACTTTTGTTGCATACTTTGCAATGCTAACCCTACAATGAAAACATAGTTCTTATAAGAGGTCAACACATTTGTCACACAAACAAAAAATAATCCAAAAATTAAGAAATCTTTAAAAAAAATTCAAAATTCTTTTTAAAAAAAAAAATATATATATAATACATATTATATTCCAAAAATTAAGGAATTAAAAAAAAAATTTCTTCAAAATTCTTTTCTACAAATTAAAAAGATATAATATGTTATATTAGATAATAAAATAATATATATTATATATTATAATAATTAAGAAATCTTAAAAAAAATCTCTCAATTTTTTTTTTCTAAAATAAAAGATTTAAAATAATAAATTCAAAAAAATTCAAAATATTAAGGAATCTTTAAAAAAATCTTCAAATTTTTTTTCTAAATTTAAAAAAAAAAAAAATAATACATATTATATTCCAAAAATTAAAAAATCTTAAAAAAAATTATTCAAAATTCGTTTCTAAAAAAAATATAATATATTATTTTATATTAGATAATAATATAATACATATTATATATTATAATAATTAAGAAATCTTCAAAAAATAATCTCTCTTCAAAAAAAGAAAAAAAAAGAAAGAAAAAAATGTAAAGTAATAATTACGTCGATAAACGTAACCTTACAATGATAGCACAGTGCTTATAGGAGATGAGCAGAATCCGTCACAAAAAAAAAAACAAAAAAACAAAAAATATTTTAGAATAAACAAAGGACACATACGATTGCATAAAGAATGCAAGACGGTTGAACAGAAGGTTTATAAATTATGGAGCGTGCACAAATTACTTGGGTTGAAGACAATAAAATGCAAGACTACCCATGTAGTCCGCTCCAAGATATATCTTGGGTAGGTATTATTTTATAAATCCAACCCAGTTTCACTTAGGGCCTTTAATGTGCTAATTACTATATTAAACTGTATGTAATAGTTTAGTTTTATTCCTTTTTTAGAATTGTTAGTTTGGAGAGTCTTCTATTGTAATCGTAGTTATATGAATAGTGAAGACATTGGTTTTGTAATACAGTTGAATAATACATAGTTTTCATTCCCAACGTTGTTGTTCACTCTCTTTTAGAACAGATTTGTATTGATTATTGAATGTGGTGCTTTCTAATCTGATTTCTCAGTATATTATAAGAGCTCTGGAATTTTATTTTTTTCACATGTGGCTTTTCATTCCTTAGCATATTTTCATTGTTTTTGTTGTGAAGATTGAGTAGCTCGTTTAGACCAGGGTTTCTACCTATCTATAATCTCCAATAGCTATAGTTGTTAATTCATGGTTTGCTTGGGAGGTAGAGTTGTAGATAGTCTAGATAGTTGGATTCATGGGGTGCAATGAAGCCCCATTCTCAACCTTGAAGAGATCTGCCATTTATTATTTATTGCCATATATTATATCATTATTAAAAATATATTATTATTTAAAAAAAACATTTTTTTCTAAAATATTTTTTATTTATTTTTTGTTTTGTTTCTAAAATGTGTTTTTTTTTTGTGTTTTGACTATGTAGTATTATATTATACTATTATTAGATTATTAAAAAATTACTATTCTTAAAATGATTTTTTTGTTTATTCTTTTTTTTTTGTTTTGTTTCTAAAATGTGTGTTTTTTTGTGTGTTTTGGCTATGTAGTATTATATTATAGTATTATTACATTGTTAAAAATTTAATATGTGCTAATGATTGTATTTTTTGGACAATTCGACCACTTCAAGTTTCTAACCCTGAATCCCGATGTGGCTTAATATAATAATGATCACTAATATCCACAAAGAGCGTGATAAAGAGAGCGAGCAACAACAACAAATACAAAATGTGAGGGATATTCATATGTTAGGTTTCACTTTGTTTCATTGTGTGTTATTTTAATGCAAACCCTTTCTTCCTAACAAAATAGTTGTTAACCCTCCATTGCTTTTATGAATGTTGTCGGAGGAATTTTGCATTTTAAATAAATGTAGCTATCCATGCTATTTTAAAATAGGCTCATTCTTTAGGATTTTAATTTTAAATTGTAATGCATGTGACAGAGACTTTTTTTTTTGTGGGTTTAATCAGTGTTTATTTTTCATTTCAATTCTTGGATTTTTTCCCCCAAAATTTAAATACTAAATTTATGTATTACTTTTGTTGCAAATTTGTTTTGTTAGCTTTATTGTGGCGCTGCTGAGAATAGTAACTCTGAAAGAGCACGGCTGACACAACGCACCTGAGTGTCAGGTAAGGATTTTTTATGAATCCTTGCTTAGCCTATGAAGTTTAACAGTATCTAAACAAATTCATTGACTTTGTCATTCATTATTCACATCATGCATCTATCATAATTCATATTCTCAATATATCTCATGAATTTAATCGAGATTGAATTCTATTTATGCTCTTGATTTCAGAATAAGTTAAAGCGCATTAATGACTAAATAAACTTTTTTTCTTTTAATCAGCGGACATTAATAGCCAATTTTTAGGAAAATCTAAATTAAAATCGCTTAATACATTCAGGTAGCCCTTGCTTTTTCATGTCCTCCCTATAATAATACAATATATATCGACGTATTTTATATAGATTATATTTAAGATATATATTACAACGGTAATTTTTTAATCTTTTTATAAGTTATTTCTAACGTGGGTACTTTATACATTCAATGTCTTTCTTTTATGTCAAAAATAAAAGTATAAGAAAAATATTCATGTGCAATTATAATTATTTATAATATATATATTTATATAACATTTTATATTATTTATATATTATATTATATATTAATAATAATTATATTATATATTTAATAATTACAATATTAATTACATTAGAGGCTAACTCTACAATGGCAACACAATTCCTATATGAGGTTACCACATTGTTACAAAAAAAAAAAAATCAAAATTATTTTCTTAAAATAAAAAAATACATAATATAATACATATTATATTCCAAAAATTAAGAAATCTTAAAAAAAAAATTCTTTAAAATTATTTTCTAAAAATAAAAAGATCTAATATATTATATTAGATAATAATATAATATATATTATATATTATAATAACTAAGAAATCTTCAAAAAAAAATCTCTTCAATTTTTTTTTCTAAAAATAAAAAATTTAACATAATAAATGTAAAAAAATTCCAAAAAATTAAGGAATCTTAAAAAAAAAAAAATCTTCAGAATTCTTGTCTAAAAATTAAAAAAATAATAATATAACACATATTATATTCCAAAAATTATATTATATTAGATAATAATATAATACATATTATATTCCAAAAATTAATGAATCTTAAAAAATATATTTATTCAATTTTTTTTTCATATATATTATATTAGATAATAATATAATACATATTATTTATTATAATAATTAAGAAATCTTCAAGTTCAAAGAGTGGGGAGCTAGCAACCCCCTCCGACTGGCACTTTGAAGGTTAATACTGATGGTTCTTCTAGGGGTAATCTGGGACCTGCTGGAGTTGGTGGGATTGGCAAGCACTCTTCTAGTTCGATGGTTTTCCTCTTTTCTATCCATAAAGTTTTGCAAACTATCAACCTTATGGAAGGTTTGGCAATCTTCTATGCTTTAGAAAGGACCTATGCTTTGGGGTGGCACAAGGTTATTTGTGAGTCAGATTCTGAGGTTTTGATCAACTTGCTTAATGAACAGAAGGTGTCCAATGTTAGCTGGCAGTTGGCGATGTTGGTACATCAAATTTTGCAATTTGGCTCCTTGATGGAGATGGTGTCTTTTGTCCATATTCCAAGGGAGTGGAAAAGGAAAGTTGATTGCCTGGCCAAATGGGCCTCTAAGCATTTGGATGGCTAGAAGATTGAAGAATGGGCGCAGGTCCCCCATGAGCTCTGCCTGGACTTGGAGAGGGTTCTTGCTGAGGACGGAGTTGATGCTGGTGCTGGTTGATTTTGTCTCTTTTTCTGTCTAGCTTGCTCTTTGAGGTTTCTTCGGGATTTAGCCCTTTGCTTTTATGTAATACTCTCTTCTGAAGTTCAATAAAGTTTTTACCCCTTTTTTTTAAAAAAAATTAAGAAATCTTCAAGAAAAAATAGCTTTGCTAGCAAACAAAAATTGTGAACTTTAGATTGCGAATACAAACCTATGAAAAGCAAACTTTGCAAAAATGAATGCGAGAAAAGATGATCAAAATTTTAGAATACAAGTAGGTTGGAGAAAATCAGAACATAAAACAAGCAATGAAGGGTGGGAAAGAAGAAATTTTCAAAGAAGACAAAGAGCAGAAGAGGACAAGACAAGGGTTGATTTTAAAGTTTCACATTACATCACTTGGCCCAATAATCTAGAAATAAACCCTAGAAGAAGAAAATAACCAAAAAAAAGGAAAACAATTCCAGAGAGGACACTAAATAAAAGGGAGAAGGAAGAAAACCGTCCTTAGCAGCACCCAAGGAAACAAGGAAACAATGCCAAAAAGGAGAAAGAAACACTTCAAAAATATCAGAAAAGAAGTCAAAGGGAAGAAAAGATGGGAAAAAGAAGAAGACTGGACCCAGATCAAATAAACAAAGAACTTTGTCGGAGAAACCAAAGAACAGGAGAATCAAATAGAAATCGATCTAGGAGATGTGATAACAGAATACATGGATTTCTTGTGAAAGGTTGTCATTATATGCAGAATCATAGGCCCTAGAAGAAGCAGGGAAATGATAACAAATTGGGAAAAAAAGAGTATTGAGCAGAATCGTGGATTAAAGTTCCTACCAAATGGTTACTTCATAATATTTTTTCTCAAAGAAGAGGATAGGAACTACATTTTGGAAAAAGGACCAATGGATTTTGAGGGCAGCCCAGTATTTATGCAGAAATGGGTACCCAATTTTAACCCAATAGGGTCAATCCCATATAGCGAAGCAATATGGTTAAGATTATACAATTTTCCATTGGAATACTAGTCGGAGGAGAGCTTGGAAAAAAATGAAAAAACACTGGGAACACTAATTGAGTTTGACACAAAAATACTAGAAAACAACTCTTATCTTTATGCCAGAATCAAAATAGAAACAATAAGAAAAATCCCAAAGAAAATCACATTGAAATCTAAAGAAGGGATCTGGAAATAAGTGGTGGAAATAGAAAGAAAAAAAGTGTATTGCAGACTCTACAAAAAAATGGGGTCATGAAGCAAAAAATTGCAGAAGCCTTCAAAAGATGACAAAAGTGTCGAGGAGAAAGGCAATAGTGGAAAATACAGAGTCCACCCTGAAGAAAGTGAATACTAGAAAACCGAAAGATAGAAAGCTATATCTAGAATACAAAATAGAAAAGGGAAACAACAAAGATGAAAAGGACAAGACAAAGTTCTTTGTGCCAAAAAAATAGACTTATTATCAATACAAAAGGAGTTGAATTCATAGTTAAGAGAGGAAGAAGAAGAATTACTTTTAGAAAGCGAGAATGAAGATTTCAAAGATTTGGACATAATAGAAAACAAGAATATCTCTCAGACAGTGGCACAAATATTGGCCCAAATTGTTCTAAAAGGGAAAAAGAAAAAGGGTAGGAAGACAAATAGATAGAAAAGGGAAGAACTGGCTCAAGAAAAAGGAATTAAAAGCATTAAAAATTTCCTTCAAAAGAAATTGGGAGAGGAGCACTCCCACAATGATGAACCATGAAGATCTTAACCTGGAATGGTAGGGGACTGAATGCCCCAAACAAAAGACGCTTGATTAAGCATCAAATTGAAAAAATAGAGGCAAATATCATACTATTACAAGAAACAAAGATTGAAGATGAAAACAAAAAGATATCACAAAAAAGAGAATGGGAAACTATTCTGGAAAAATCATATGGAACGACAGGTGGCCTGAGAATCCTTTGGAGAATTAATATGGCCGAAATTAAGTTAATAACAAAGGAAAATAACTGGCTATTATGTGAAGCAAAAAGCTTGAAAAATAATGTAGAATTTTACATCTTCAATATCTATGGGCCAACAAGAAATAATGACAAATAAATTATTTGGAACACTCTGGGCCAAAGCATATCTAAGTTAGGTGGTAAAAGAATCATTATGGGAGGATATTTTAATGTAGTTCTAAGGATAGAAGAAAAGCTAGGTGGAAGGAAAATAATAACTCCCTCAATAGAGGCATTTGGGCGCTTTCTAGAAAAAAACAACTTGGTGGAAGCACAAATAAGGAATTGATCTTACACATGGTCAAATAAAAGATTAGGGGTAGGATGCATCAAAGAGAAACTAGATAGGTTTATCTTCTCCCAAGACTAGCTGGCTAGAAAATTAAAGTTGGATGCAACAATAATCCCGTTGCTTGGCGTAGATCATCTCTCGGTTAGATTAACCATTTCTGATGAGGAGCCCAAAAACAAATCCTACTTCAAATGTGAAAATATGTGGTTCTGGAAGGAAGTACTTGTAGAACAAATTGAATCTTGGTGGAAGAAAACTCCAAGATATGGGGGTACTAAGAGTTACAATTTTGCAAATAAGCTCAAGTATATTAAGGGAAAGGTTCAAGCATGGAATAAAGAAATCTTTAAAAATATTTTCTCTAATAAAGAGCGTTTAGAAAAAGAACTGGAAATTTTAAATAGAAAATTAATGGAAGCAGGAATGTACCAAGGAGATTACTTAAAAGAAAAGGAACTAATAGTTGAATACAATGAGATGTTGGCAAGAGAAGAGTATTGGAGAACTAAATCCAGGGAATTATGGTTAGCGGAAGGCGATGCCAACACAAAATTCTTTCATAACACAACCAAAATCAAACAAGCACACAAGAGAATTGTAGAGATTAAACTTGCAGATGGAAATACAACAGTGGACCCAGAGGAAATAAAGAAGGAATCAATTAGATTTTATAAACAACTTCTATCACTGGAGGGGGATAAGGACACTTTGGATGACAAAATAATATTGGAAAATATACCAAAATTAATTACTCTAGAGGAGAATGCAATGCTAATGGAACCATTCTCCAAAGAAGAAATAAAGATAGCAACACATCAACTACACCCAGACAAAGCACCAGGTCCAAACAGTTTTTCAGCCTTCTTCTACCATAAATGTTAAAAAAATTTAGAAGAAGAAATCTAGGAAATATGCGACGATTTTAGAAAGAAAAAGAAATTTGTCCAGGACTTAAATAACACAATGGTGGCCCTAATACCTAAAAAGGAAATTTTCTCAAACTTTGGGGATTACAGACCAATATCTCTGTGCAATACCTTATATAAAATAATATCCAAATCAATGGAAAATAGACTAAAGAAGTTGTTGGAAAATATAATCTCACCAGCTCAAAGTGGCTTCATGCTAGGAAGGGATATTGTGGATAGCATCATACTGGCAAGCGAAGTTGTTCATACCATTAACAAGGAAAGAACACAAAGTATGATGATTAAGCTTGATGTTAGCAAAGCATATGATAAAGTAAGATGGAGATTTATGTTGAGAATAATGGAAAAAATTGGTTTTAGCAAGGAATGGATACAAATGGTTTACTAATGCATCTCAACAACAAGATACTCAATTCTTGTTAATGGAAGTCCATGCGGTTTCTTTGAAAGTTCGAATGGAATATGATAGGGGGACCCTATATCCCCATTTCTATTTGTTATAATGGTTGAAGCTTTGAGTAGGCATATAACTTCATATCAGGTAAGAAAGCAATGGAAAGGAATCCAGGTAGCTCAAGGAATAGAAGAAATAACACATCAACAATTTGTTGATGATACACTCCTATATGGAGAATCTTCATTAAAGGAAGCAGAAGCAATAGGAGCATGCTTGGAGGAATACATTAATATATTAGGGCAGAAAATAAATAAAGAGAAGTCAAAGCTCTATTTCTTCAACACAAAGATACTACAAAAAAGAATAGCCAAAACCCTTGGCTATACCATAGAAGAGTTACCATGCAAATATCTTGGGCTCCCACTAGTCAAAGGGGCAATAAGATCAACCATATGGGAACAAATAAAAGAAAAATGTATGGATAAAGCTTAGAGTTGGAGAGGCAAGTGGTTGATAATGGTAGGAAGAATAACTATGATAAAATTAGTCTTAACGACGATACCTACTTACTCAATGTCATGCATGCAGCTAACAAAAAAAATAACCTTAGGAATAAAAGGTATTCTTAAAAATTTCTTATGGGAAGGCTCCAATGATGAGCACAAAATCCCCCTAATTCATTGGGAAAAGTCTTCAAATCCCAGGGAGGAGGACCAGGTATCGAAAATATTAAGGCACAAAACATTGCTTTGGGAGAAAACTGACATGGAAACTATACCACAATCCTACATTATTATGGTGTAAAGTAGACCAAAGGAAATACTTGGACAATACAGACCTGAAATGAATCTTAACTGTAGCAAATACTGGGAATGGTTATCACATATGGAATTTCATATCAAACTACAAACACCTAATAACAGATCATCTAACATGGAAAGTTAACAATGGTGAAAGGGATGAATTTTGGAATGATTCATGGGGAGGTTACAAGCCACTTGCAGAATATCTAGAGCTATCCCCCATACTGCAGACTTAAGAAGCCTATATGGGGATATGATCGAGAAAATTTTCAAAAGAAGGAACAATGGGAAAGATGAATGGATCAACTTCGAAGATAATGCAGTAAGTGAAGAGATAAAGGCTCAACTAAGAGAGATTCTACAGGACTAAAAAGTGTGCTTGAAAGGAAAACTAGAAAAGATCATTTGGTGTGGTGCAAAATCAGGGAACTATACAACAAAACTGGGTTATTTAATCTAGTTAAAACAAGAAGAAAATAAATGGTCGAAAAGACTCTGTTGGGGAAAATGGATCCTTCCAAAAGCTGGGGCATTCACATGGACAACCCTACACAACAGGATATTAACTGGGGACAAACTAAAATCAATAGGAATTGAAGGACCACAATGGTGCATCATGTGTAAGAATAGTATAGAAGATGTAGACCATTTTTGCTTAATTGCCCCTTTGCAACAAAAGGTTGGGACTGGTTATAAAATAGGCTGGGTTGGGAGACACTAAGAAGCAACAAGCTTAAATATTTTTTCTCCAATTGGCCCATTCAAAAGAAAAAAGGCCTTTTGGGGCCAAATATGGCAGGAAGCCCCCTCAATCCTCATATGGAACACATGGAAGGAGCGCAATAGGAGGATTTTTCAAGAAAAATATAAGGAAGAAGAAGAGGTATGGAAAATGGTTGAACGTAATATTATTGAATGGATGAAAACACACATAAAATTGAAAAATAAAGCAAGATTCACATTATGGGACAATGAATTAATGAAAATATGGAAAGATCTATGAGTACCACCTTTCTTTCAATTAGCACCAAGTTCAAAAGGAAAAAGATTAAATGCAAAATGGAAGCTCCCTCAGGAGGGGAGAATGAAATTAAACTCTGATGGTGCATCCAAAGGAAACCTTGGATTAGCAAGAGCAAGGTCCATCATAAGGAATGATGTGGGAGACTTAAGTTTAGCAGTATCAAAAAAGTTGTTGGCAATCACTAATAATGTAGCTAAATTAGAAGGTTTATTTCAAGGGCTATAGGCCTGTAAAGAAAATAGAATAATATAGAAATTTAAAGTGATTCCATAGTTAGTATAAATGCTTCCTTAAATGGAAAAATTGGAGACTGGACATTATAAACGAAGATAAATTGGATAAAGGAACAAATGGAGGAAGTGAAAACCTACAATGTGAAACATATCTATAGGGAGGCTAACAAAGCAATGGATTTGCTGGAAAATCAAGGGATTGAGCAAGCAAGTGAGATCAAAATAGGAGACCAAGCAAGGTCTTGGAATGGATTGGATGAAATAATCAAATAAGACAAGGAAGATTTGAGAAGCCAATCCCTAGCTGTGCCATAGAAAAAAGGACACTTTGCTTGACATGGGATTAATTCATGATAAATTAGACTTAATGAGGCCTTAATCTAGTGTTGTGATGGATTTTATGCATCCACATTAGGTCTTGGACTCTTATAAATTGAATAACATGCTCTTAACGACATCTTGTAAAGGAGTTGTAAAGTCTTGTAAAGGACTTTCACGCTTTTCTAGACTTAATTAACCTACTTCTCCCTAATTCAAAATTATAAAATATATTTAAATACATCCTCACATTAATCTATAAGATTCTTAATGTAAACTTAATGATAAACTAGTGTTGTAATGTGTCTTGTACATTCACATTGGTTTTTATGTTTTTCTAGGCTATGTGGACCTAATTTTAGTGTTGTAAAGTGTATTTAATCACACTTTCACATTGATTTATGTGTCCCAAGCCCTATTTAACATTTAAATCATCACTAATAGGTCCCTAATGACCCATATTGTGCATCTCAAGGCTTTAATTGATCAAATACCTGACAAAGTTGCAATTTAGACCTTATTTCCTTATCCCCTAGCTTCTTAGATGTTGGAATGGCCCCTGTGGGACCCATTCATCATGCATGGAGAATTGGTCCCATCTAGGTGGGACCCATTCACCATGTGTGACGAATGAGTCCTATTTGGCCCCATTTTTACCTTTGAGCGAGAAAAAGTTAAATTTAAAGTTTATTTTCACTACATGTCGGCCTATGATGAGGTATTATCGGGTACTAAGGAACAATTGTCTATAAATAAGAATTTGTATCCTCATTTCATAGCTCTCTCTATACAACAACTCATTTTTACATGTCTCATCATTAATTCATCATCTATCTTCTCATCCAAGTCAAGCAAGGTAGGGTTTCTTCATTAGAAGTCATCAAGTTATCTTTCTAAAGCATTCAAGGGTTGAATCTTCATGTATTGTTGCAGATTTTCAAGATCATTCATCATGGCAAGGTAATCTACTCCATTGTTGCATGTTTCATTCATTTCATTCATCATTTTTGTTTACTTACCTAAACGGGGTTTGACCAAGGCAAACCCTCATGCCCTAACATTCAACAAATCTCTCCTTTGTCTTGTTTGTATGCAGATTTAGGTATCTTGAAAGCTTGTAAATCATTGAAGATCAAGTTGTAAAGTCATTCAAGTCTTCTTTTCATTCAACAAGTCAAAATATCAACAAAAAGGCATTTCCATACCTAAATTCGACAATTTTGGAAGCGGACACCTATAGAAGACAGAAGTGCAAATCTAGACCTACAAAATCAAGCCTTGACTTTGTAGATTCTTGCAAGAGGATTGATTCTCCATGCATGGAAAATTAGTCTCATCTGTAGGCCTGAAAAGTGGTTTTCTCATAATTCAACTCCCGATAATCAGAAACTTGTTTCCAAAACTTTTTACCAGAAGCAAGACTGACTTTCCCTATGTGGTGAATCAGTCCCAGTGGCCATTGACAGTGATTTCTGGGACATTCCAAAATCTTTCAGTAATAGCAATTTGCCTCCATGTGCACTTTGTTCAATCTCGCCAATTTTTGTTTTCAATTGTTTAAGTTTCTAGTTCATATTTGCAATCAACACTGTGTTTTACAACATCTTGCATTAGATTAGTTTACATTCATTTATCTACATTTGTGAGCATCAAAACACATCCACACAAACTTCACATCAATTTCCCATCATTCATAACATTAATCTTGAATGAAACTCCATGCATTTTGGCCTACCTCTCTCCTTTTAGGTGAAAAACCCTAGAAGAGTTAGAGAGTTTTGTGGTGACAAAATATTTCATTTCATTTTGGTGAACCTGTTGTTTGAATTCCCTCTTTTTTGATTTTGGAGTCCATTGATTAGCTTACATTGCATTTTTCATTAGTTAGCTTTGCATTCTAGGGTTTTATTTTTGGCATGTGTAAAAAGTGCATAATAGGTTGCCTTTTTGCTTCTTTAATCATTGAAACATTCTAAAATTTTGCATTTTTCATTTAGACCTGCATCATAGCATTCTAAAAACATAAAAATCAGTTAAAAATTTCTGAACATTTTGAAAAAAGTCCATACTGGGACTCATTTGCCACCCTGGGAGAATCAGTCCCTTCTAACCCCTGAAACAACATTGTCCTGAGCTCATAAATTTGTTTTTAGGCTTATGTTTGATGCCTTAACTTTTCTATATCAATCAGTTACATTTATGTGACATGCATTTCACTAGATCTCACTTAAAGTATCTCATTTCATGCATTATTCCATTTTGCATTTACATTGGTCATGTCATTTTTCGATTGGTGCATAGTGTAATTAGAATATTACCTTGTTTCATATCTAAAAATTGCATTTCCTTTTAAGTCATTGCATTGCACTTTCTTTACTTTCTCTTGTTACTATGTGTTCTCTTAAAGCATTCAATGTTTCTAGCATAGCAAGTGGCTTGTATGATTCTATTTTTCATGAACATAATCTAGGACAACAAATTAAAACATTTGATAAGCATTTTGCATACCCTCCTAGTACCTATCGAATTTTCAAGAATATAATAACACAAGAGGATGCAAGCATAGACAATCAGGACACTCCTACTTGTGCTTCTCCCAATACCTCTCCTATTAGTGATGAAGGTATTTTGGTGAAAGGAGCTACACGCACTGTGAGCCTTGATTGTCCCTCTCCTCTTCAGCCCTTGGAATACATTAGAAAACAAGAAGATGAAATACTGAATACTGCCTCACCTAATCCCCATAACCATGACAATCAAACTTTTCCATCTCCTAATATCCCCCCTCGATGTCAAGAGGATAGGTTTGTATTAGAAGACATTCCTATTAAGCGTCATGAGAATCTTGACACTCCCTTCCCTAATGCTCTTGCCCTTTGGGATAATCTATTTGAAAACCATAGTGATCCTTCTCTTGATGCCTTCCTCACTTGTGATGAAGCTCCTTTACACACTTTAAACTTGGATGAACACATTACAAGCTCTCCTAGTCAGGTAGAAAACATCGCACTAGAGAATGAGATCTTAATGGCAATTGACATTCAACTAAAACCTTCTCCTAATCATCCCCCTCTTGACACTCCCATCATTGATCATTCCCCTATTTGCGATGAAGCCATTTTGAAAGAACCTAGCCCTACTTGTCAAGAATATGTGGCTTGTTGTTCTCCTTCTAGGGAGAATATCATGGTGCTCGAAAATGACAACAGTAGTAATGTATCTTCCTTAGATAACCAAGTGGTTCTCGATTTCCCTTCCTTAGAGATACATCCAACCAAGACAGTTGAGGTTATGAATGCACAAGTTTCCATTAGATCCCCTTCAATCAATGGACCTCATACATACCCCATGGGACATCCAAAGAATCCCCTAATTCTTTACCCACCACCACACAAGCAACAAAAAAAACCTCAACTCATCCTTTATCCACCTAATAATAATGTATCACAACAACCAAGTTCCACTATCGTTGCTCATACATATAACACTTTCAATAATCCACAACCGCCACAACTAACCCCAACCCCTTTACCTTTACCAAATCCTCCAGTGCTCCTCATTGCATCCCACCCACAAAGGAGTATGATCTTGTTGAACAATTAAATAATACTCCTACAAAAAATTTCCCTTTGGGATTTACTTCAGAATTCACCAAGTTACAACACTATTCTTCAAACAGCCTTACAAAAATTGTAGTTCCTCCTAATACAACTCCAAATGATGTGGTAGCTTTAACCCATAACACGCATCTTGACATTACTTTCCATCAACATGAGCTCCCCTCTTTGGATTTGCAAAAACAAAATGAAGCTTTCATGATCATCGCTCAATACAAAACAATAGGTATAAAGAGAACTCTTATCAACAATGGTTCTGCTCTTAATGTGTGTAGTGTGAGTCTTTTGGATAGGCTTGGCATTCATAGATCCACCATTTGACCTGACTCTCTATCTATTAAGGTATTTGACAATATTGCAAAGACATCACTCAGGGTAATCATTATACCTCTTACAGTTGGAGTGATCACCTTAAATACACCAATCTATGTCATGCCTTATGAAATCTCATGTAATCTTATCTTAGGAAGATAGTGGATTCATTCCATGCATGGTGTACCCTCCACTCTTCATCACAAAATGAAATACATTTACAATAACAAAGTATACACCCTTGTTGTTGTCCCTGAGCCTTATAGTGTCTTACAACTTGCCAAAACCGACGAGAACCCCTTGAGCACATTAACACCAGCCATACAAGTAGAACCTACAGAACAAAATGATAACAACATTGAACGTCACATGACATTATCCGAAGACGATTGGGGTTCCTTGGATTTTGAGCATGACTTCATGGGCGAATACAAAACCATCCACAAAGATTTAAAAATGGAAAAAGACACAACAACCATGTCAACACCAACTTTGGAATCCCTTTTGAAAGCATCCACCTTACCCACTTTAGACAAAGAAGAAAATTACACAACAACCTTTGATGAACACAATAACAAACAACCACCCGATCCAAAAGCCATGAAAAATATTTATGGAAAAGGTTATGAGTTTATGAAATGGATTGGATATAATGGAAAAGGATGTGGTGCTTGAGAACAAGGTATCTGCAACCCTATTGAACCTCTCACACAACAAACAACTCATGGTCTCGATTATTGTCCTGTAATAGAGATCTCCAAACCTCCACCCAACATCGACAATATCACACAACACCCTTCTAACTCATCCTTAACAACTAGTGGTCTTGAACATAATCCTTCATAAAACATGCAACACACAACTATGCCTTAACTTAATTTCAATGTCATCTCACACAATGCTCATGATTTGAATTCATTAGATTTTGTATCCTCCTATAAAGAGAACAAAATATCACAATCTAAAGAGTCATGCGTAAGTATGACATTCAATACTAAGCAAGATGTCTCTCTCACACCCACCACAAGACCCCCTTCTACCATTGATCAAGAGGGTATCTTGTCGAGACTCCTCCAAGATCACTTTATCTCTCTCCCTCCAAGAACACGTAAGAAATGTTATTCCAAGACTTCATTATGTGCATATCATAGAGTTCATGGTCATTCCACTAATGAATGTAATGCCTTGAGTCGTAAAATACAACATTTTCAGGAGTTTGGTATGCTTCCCTCTGTGGGGGCACCTAATTCCTCTAATTGATATTGATTTTCACTCTAGCATGCATTTCATCAATCCTTTCAGCTCTCCTTTGTCCTGCACTAAGTGGTGGCAAGGGGTTTGTTAGCCTTGTCCTCGTATGTCACTTGTGGTTGCCTCCTTTGGCTAGTCATTAACCTTTCATGAATAAATAAGAGCAAGCTTGGGACATGGATGACGTGCCTTAAGTTGGCTCGCATATGACATACTGCCCTTCTTTCATGATGTAGCTTATCAGAAACATATGACTTGGCATAGGGCTTTCCGAATAATCTCTGATGTCTTCTTCTTTCTCTTCTACTTTAAAGCAATTTCTCACAGTACAGGTGTTTGCAACCGCTTTAAAGTGGGGGGAATACATCACCACTCACATTTCATTGTGTGATTTTCTTTTTCTTGCGATCTCATCTCTTGGAAGCATTAGGTACAATGTTTCCCAGGATGAGATCTTGTACTTATCCTCTCTTGGAGAGATTGAGCATGATGTTCCCTAAGATGAGACCTTGCACGAACAAAGAAAAATCCCTTTGAACAATCCTTATAGTTTTCTACATTAACAATGTCTATGAGTGTCTTGCATATGAAGTTTTGCTTACCTCATAGAGCTCAAACCATCATTTTTCTTTGTGGTGCCTTGTTAAAGTTATCAGGAAGGTATAATTTTAACATGGTTGAGCAGGAAGCCCACCTAGCGGCATGACTTTTCCTCATAGCCACCTTTGTGTGTGTAAGTGCATACCAACTAGCATATGTATCTTACCTTTTTGGGATTTCTCACCCCACGGACAACTAGTTATGTGGCCCCAAAGTGAGTATATTGTTGGCCTTTCTCACCTGGCGGACAACCAAGAAGTTTCGTTGGCCCAAAGTGAGTACATCCTTTCCACCTCATCTTTCTTTTCATCTTGCCTTTGCGTGACTTTGTATCTTGGAAGCTTGACTTAGGACCTTAGATCCTGGGGGCTTGGCCATCTCCTTTGATCTTTTCTCATTCTTTGTCATCTACATCTTTGCATGAGTATCTCTCTTGAATGTCTACTTTAGTGTGAGTTTTAAACAAGTTCATCCTCTCACTAAAGTTGGGGCTAAATTTGTTGTAGAAAAAAGGACCCTTTGCTTGACATGGGATTAATTCATGATAAATTGGACTTAATGAGGCCTTAATCTAGTGTTGTGTGGGATTTTATGCATCCACATTAGGTCTTGGACTCTTATAAATTGAATAACATGCTTTTAACAACATCTTGTAAAGGAGTTGTAAAGTCTTGTAAAGGACTTTCACGCTTTTCTAGACTTAATTAACCTACTTCTCCCTAATTCAAAATTATAAAATATATTTAAATACATCCTTACATTAATCTAGAAGATTCTTAATGTAAACTTAATGATAAACTAGTGTTGTAATGTGTCTTGTACATTCACATTGGTTTTTGTGTTTTTCTAGGCTATGTGGACCTAATTTTAGTGTTGTAAAGTGTATTTAATCACACTTTCACATTGATTTATGTGTCCCAAGCCCTATTTAACATTTACATCATCACTAATAGGTCCCTAATGACCCATATTATGCATCCCGAGGCTTTAATTGATCAAATACCCGACAAAGTTGCAACTTAGACCTTATTTCCTTATCCCCTAGCTTCTTAGATGTTGGAATGGCCCCTGTGGGACCCATTCGTCATGCATGGAGAATCAGTCCCATCCAGGTGGGACCCATTCGCCATGTGTGGCGAATGAGTCCTATCTGGCCCCATTTTTACCTTTGAGCGAGAAAAAGTTAAATTTAAAGTTTATTTTCACTACATGTCGGCCTGTGATGAGGTATTATCGGGTAATAAGGAACAATTATCTATAAATAAGCATTTTTATCCTCATTTCATAGCTCTCTCTATACAACAACTCATTTTTACATCTCTCATCATTAATTCATCATCTATCTTCTCATCCAAGTTAAGCAAGGTAGGGTTTCTTCATTAGAAGTCATCAAGTTAGCTTTCTAAAGCATTCAAGGGTTGAATCTTCATGTATTGTTGCATACTTTCAAGATCATTCATCATGGCAAGGTAATCTACTCCATTGTTGCATGTTTCATTCATTTCATTCATCATTTTGGTTTAATTACCTAAACGGGGTTTGACCAAGGCAAACCCCCATGCCCTAACATTCAACAAATCTCTCTTTTGTCTTGTTTGTATGCAGATTTAGGTATCTTGAAAGCTTGAAAATCATTGAAGATCAAGTTTCAAATTCATTCAAGTCTTCTTTTCATTCAACAAGTCAAAATATCAACAAAAAGGCATTTCCAGACCCGAATCTAATAGTTTTTGAAGCGAACACCTATAGAAGACAGAAGTGCAGATCTAGACCTACAAAATCAAGACTTAACTTTACATATTCCTGTAGGAGGACTGATTTTCCATGCATGGAAAATTGGTCCCATTTGTAGGCCTGAAAAGTGGTTTTCTCATAATTCAACTCCTGGCAGTCAGAAACCTGTTTCCGAAACTTTTTACCAGAAGCAGGACTGATGCGCCCTCTATGGCCAATCAGTCCCAGTGGCCATTGGCAGTGATTTCTAGGACATTCCAAAATATTCTAGTAACAACAATTTTCCTCCAGGTGCACTCTGTTCAGTCTCGCCAATTTTTGTTTTCATTTGTTTAAGTTTCTAGTTCATATTTGCAATCAACATTGTGTTTTCCAACATCTTGCATTAGATTAGTTTACATTCATTTATCTGCATTTGTGAGCATCAAAACACATCCACACACACTTCACATCAATTTCACATCCATTCATAACATTAATCTTGAATGAAACCCCATGCATTTTGGCCTACCTCTCTCCTTTTAGGTGAAAAACCCTAGAAGAGTTGGAGAGTTTTGTGGTGCCAAAATCTTTCGTTTCACTAGTAATCACGTGAGTAGAAGGAACGGTAAGAAGGACTCAGGATTGAGTTATGTATCTAAACCTAAACAAAATCTAGAGGTACACAACTATTACCCTATTTCTTTCTTAAAGTAGCTTTTTGATTCTAAATTCTAAATGAAAAAACTAGTATATGTAAATAACACAGGAAATTAATCATTGATGGGCCATCACATAGAGTAACAAAGCTTAAAATATCCCATGGGACATAGGAAATTAAACGACCATGCATAGAAGAGTACAAAAAATATAGAAAAAAGGGTGAAGGAACCCTTAGAAAAAAGGAAAATCCCACAAATCCATCCCTAATTCAATAGTTGCATCTCTGAGAAAAAAAATGATTCCAATAACACTGAATAAATAGGGCGCAAAGATAGAAAATGGTCGTAATTGAAAGCCACTCAACCTTTGATATAATAGTGCTTTTGTTATAAAAAGAATATTATGGTAATTTATCCCTAAAAATAAACACTGAAAAACATTCATTCCATTCTTCTTAAAAATTCATAATGCTTCTAGAAAGATTTTATATGAAAATAGAACATATGATATCCATCCATTATGAACAACAATAAGGAAAAACCATAATATGTAAGTCTGTATTAAATAAAGTTTTAAATATTTTTTAGATATTCTTTACCACGGCCGAGAGACTAGCAAACCAAAATTTTCCTGACAAAGCAGATAATTTTTCAAAACGAGAGTTGCAGGAGGCAAGGCTATAAACCTAAGAGCTATATACAATATAAACCCCATATCAAAATGAGATAAACCCATATGTAATTTTCCTATTTCTATACTCGGCAGGAGGATTATATTCTATAATTCAAAAACCTAGAGAGTAATAATTCTGTCAGAAAGCCTCATACAGATGAAATTCATCTAGCCAGTCAAAATTATTGACAGGCTCATACTGGTAAAGCTTGAAAAGAAATTTGTAACCGTAGAGTGTGCAGTTGTGATGCAAAAGAAGCTCATCACCTTCAACAACCAAAAGAAAAGGGAGTAAGGGGGCACCAGCGCGCCCAAGATCACGTGGACGAGGAACTTCAACTCCGGGATGAGCTGCACCCAAGACCCTATCCAAATCACCCAACAAATGTGGATGGAAAAAATTGCGAATTTTATTATTATTATTAATTCATGTATATAATATAATATTTAAATCTTAATCTATTATATCTTTATTTAATATATTATATTAATATTAAATTATATATTTTATTTTTAATAGCTAAATCTTAATAATATTAAATAATAATATTAATGAAGTCATTATTATTTTAATTATAAATAATATTATTATCAGTTCCAATTCATTTTTTAAGAATTTTTTTTTTAACTTTTCAAAAAAATTGACTTTTGTTCTTTTTTTTTAATTATTAAATATTATTAATTTAAATATATAATGCTACATTTAAACCTTAATATATTATTTATTTATTCCATTTGATTTGAATTTTAGAAAATCTAGGGCTTTTGGTGAAGTTGTTTCTAACTCTACCTCCAATTCTACCTGTAGGACCACTAGGGCATGACGAAAAGCAAAGTAAGGTAATAGTTCAGAAACTTGAAGTGGTTGAATTGTCCGAGAAACTTTAGGAGCCCTGACGAGAAGGTTGGTGTTGTTCGCCTTCACCTCAAAAACCTGTCATAAAAATCATTAGCACATTAAGTTTTTAACAATGTAATAATACTATAATATAATACTACATAGCCAAAACACAAAAAAATAAACATACATTTTAGAAATAAAACAAATAAATTAAAAAAAATTAAAATAAACAAAAAAATCATTTTAAGAATAGTAAATTTTTAATAATTTAATAATACTATAATATAAAACTACATAGTCAAAACACAAAAAATAAACACATTTTAGAAACAAACAGAATGTGGACCTCTGGAGAATGTTTAAGAATGTGGGTATGGTCCAATTCTTCCAATCTCTAAAAGGATACAATGAGAACTTAATGGCTAAATTCACCAACTCCTGGAGGAAGGGCAGTGTCACTATTGGCGTAGTGAAGTTCGAGGTCACCACTCATTTCATTGTTGAAGCTACGGGTCTGCAGAATCATGGGTTAAAAGTTGCCAAGAAAAGTGGAGTGGACTACCAGAGGTTTGTTGATAAATTCCTTCATGAAGGTGAAAATCTTAAGAGATTCTAGAATGGGTATGCCAGACTTGAACTCCCTCCTTTTTCTTTAGTAAGCTTGTTTTTAATGCATTATTTTACCCTTGAGGGTAGGTACATATCGGTAAACACATACTAGTTCCCTCTATTAAACAATATTAGGCATGGGGAGCGTATCAATCTGCCATTCTACCTGTTGTCCTCCCTGCAACTTAACATTGAAAATGGCACTAGCCCTCCCCTCCACCAGGGTCTTATGCTTACCTTGTACAAATATGCCATGGCCCTGAATCCTCATGGAAATCCTTTAAATGCTAGAAATGTGACCCCTAACTAGTTTGAAGAAGAAAATGTAGAACATCCGAAGGAGGAAAACCCTAATGCTGATAAACTCCTAGTTGATGAACAAATTCCTCGCCACCCTCCTGCAATTGTTGCTAGGTGTGTGTTAATCCCTACGAAATGTAACTACCCTGTGGCTAATATGTCAAATCCTTCAACTCCTTTGTCTTAGAAGAGTGAAGAAATAATAAGCTTTGAATTAGAGCTCATTAGAGCAATGCCTGAAAAGAGGAAACACTCCCCTCTATTGTTGAAACCCCCAAAAGCTAAGAAACCCAGAAGAGATATTAATCCTAGAGATGTAATAAACATCACTGAGGAAGGGAACCAAATGGAGGAGGCTAAAGAAACTTTACATGGGAAAGGGAGTGGTGGTAGTGGGGGAAGAAGGTCAGCTCGTTTGGCTAAGGGAGCCTCCAAGGAGAAAAAAGGAAAACAAAAAATTTCAGTGAATGAGGAGGAGGACCTGGGGTATGGAGATTTTGAAGCCCAAGAAGAAGAAGACTCTGATGATCTAGATTTTGAGGACACTGCCTATGAGATGGGGGAGAATGGTTTGGAGGAGGAAGAGGAGGAGCAATTGGAGCCTTCTGAGGATAAGATTGAGATCGGGAATGTGTCGGATATTGGGTTCTCGGGATTGGAGAACAAAGTTGAGGATCTTAGTAATGAGTTTTTAAAAAGTAGACTAACCTTTCTGCAGGTATAGTTCGAAGACATGGAGAAGGCGTTAGTTACTCTCATGAAAGTAACTAACAGTTTGATAAGAAGAGCGATGCTTGGAGTGGCTTCTGGTGAAACGAAGATTGCCAGGAAATTAAAGAAACAGGGGAAACCTGATACCCTGAAGATGTTGGACGAGACAGAGGGCTCTGACTGGCGCGAATACATTACTCTCATGGGAGAGTATGGGGACCTGTTAAAGAAAGCCAATTAATGGTTGTTGTTGTTGCTCTGTTATTTTTTGATAATTTTTTTGTCTCTTTATAATACCTGGGACTGTTATATTAAATAATTTTTCTATAGGTTATGGTGGAATACCACCTGGGATACTGTCAATTTAATTAATGGTCTTCATAGATCGAAGTATGTTGGTAAAAACTTAATGTTTTTGATTGATCTGTAAACTAGGACGTTAAAGTTATTTGAAAACTTAATCCATTTACAGAATTATTCCCGATCGCAGCAGTAATGCATGGTTATGCGTCTAAAGCGATGAAATTATTACAAATTCACTTATTCCAGTTCAAATAAACATAACTTAGAATCTTAAAGAATCAAAATACTGAAGAAATAATGAGACAAAGAGAAAATAGGAAGAGCACACTTGATAATGGAGTTCGCTCAGGATGAGCTACGTCTCCGGGTCCGCTTCTCAATCGTAGGACCGCTTTATTGATATTGCGAAGTCAACAACCTTTTTACAATATCAAGCCTCCAAGACCAACATAAGCTCCTCACAATCTCTCCTTACGAATTGCAATTTTTGGTGTAGACAACACCTTGCAAATTCACCTTACAAGTCTCCTTCAAACATCTAAGGATCAGAATTTTCTTCAAAAACAAGTATGAATCTCCTAGAAAATTCCCGTACAAAATTCTCCACTCAATAATTTTTCCATTGTCCCTTTACAAAAATCACCCCTTTATATACACATTTATTTGCTAATATGGCTTTAACCATATTATTTTGCAAATATTGCATATCTCCCGTATATAAGTAAAAATTCCAACCATTTCCCCCTTTTACAATAAAAATAACTAATATCCCGTTAGTATAACAAATTAATCTTTCAAAAATAAATCCACCTTTGGCTTTTATAATTCCAAGCCATACAATTAAAAAAATGAACCCCTTTAACTATGGGCCGTTATAATTTTGGACTTGCATTATAATCTTTAAAAATATCTTTTAAAACCTCCTTAATAATCCCCTTGGATATTCTTTAAAATAAACCCTTTAAATATGAGAAAGGTGGTTAAAGGGGTTAATTTGTTGAAATGTAAGTTTACGGGATTTTTTCCTCTCCTTGTTTTATGGGCAAGGGAAGAGAATTTTAAGGGATAAAATCCCACCAAATCCTCCTTGAAATCACAAAAATCTTTTAATTTTTAAACCATACGTATTTTCTTTTAACAATATGGTTTAATCCATTTTTTTTCCCACCATGTATGTGCCAACTCACCACTCTTGCCACGTCACCATCTGCCATGTCAGCTTGCTGATGTCATCAAAGTCAACCATAGTCAAAATTTTGACCAACCTTTGACCAGCTGTAACTTTCACATACGAGCTCCATTTTTGAAACCGAATATAGTTCTGGAATCAGCGCGATGAGCACTACGACTTGGCATCATTTTTATTTCAT
This sequence comes from Sequoia sempervirens, assembly GCA_007258455.2. Classification (NCBI taxonomy): domain Eukaryota; kingdom Viridiplantae; phylum Streptophyta; class Pinopsida; order Cupressales; family Cupressaceae; genus Sequoia; species Sequoia sempervirens. Next base: position 98,642,918 of record VDFB02256132.1, on the reverse strand, counting down.
TTTGAGACAATCAATTTTTTGCCTTTTTGAACCCCTGATTTGCCTGTTTGATCAAACCTTTGACCAAGCATAACTCGCACATACGATATCCTTTTGACACAATTCAAGTTGCGTCGGAACCCTGTCAGCGAGCTCTTCGATCTAAGACTACTTTCAGCTGATTCTGAGACTGTGAAATTTGAGGTCTTCTGGATCCACCTGGATCATTCCTCCCCACTGAGAAGCTTTTGGACCTCCAAAAGGTCTATTTTTACATGCAATTCAAGTGAGGGCATCTTTGCCTGACTTGCCCAGTATCACCTATCCTTCCTTCCTGTAAGCTGTGCATCTGACTCATCACAACAACAATCAAAACTGCACTGACATTGTTAAGCACATTAGCAACATACACATCCACATTCAGCGTTGCTGCTATCAACCAAACACTGCTAGAGAATAGAAGGCTGAATAACAAAACCAAACTTGTAGACGAGAAGAAAAATGTACCAACATCATGTTTATCTTTCATAACTGGAACAATCTTAGAATCGGATATGCTTTTATTCTTTGACACTTCTTGTGGTACAGACTTAAGTGCCAAATTGCTATTTGCATTAACTACCCTTTTCAATTGCCCCATTGTCACAAAAGATTTATCAGTCTTAATTGGATGAGAATGCACTATGTATTCAATTCCTTCCTTAAACAAGTGATACTGATTATGTTCCCTGTAGAAGATCGCTTTCCTATCATATAAATACGGGCTACCCAACACAATGCCACAGATATCAAGTGGAACCACATCAAATTCAACCTCATCTATAAACTTAGATGTTATTGCAAATTTCAAACTGCATTGCTTAGTTACTCGCAATCTGTTATCATTGCACACCCAACCTAACGGATAAGGTTTCTTATGCGGCTTGGTTTCCAATCTCAACTGTTTAACAACTTCCTCTGAAATTAGATTAACTTGAGACCCACTATCAATCAATGCATTAATCTTAGTGTTCTTAGAAATCACCCTTATATGAAACAATTCACTTCTTTTGCTATCTTCAGGAACCATACTCTTAGAAACGTTAGTGGTAGAATCATTACTAGCAAAAGTTTTACCTTTCAAACCTACAACTGAAATCTTTGTTTCATCATCAGAATCTGATCCAAGATCCTGAACAACAGCTGCAGTCTTTTGTTTACCTTTCCGATCCTTAAACCACTTAGGCCTTGATTTCGGATGCAATTTCCAACACTTCGCATCTGTGTGCCCTTGCTTCTGACAATGCGAACAAGTAGGCTTTTCACCTTCCTCTTTCTTCACAGTAGCTGCTTTCCTCTCCTTACCCTTCTTATTGCCTTCAGTTGGAGGAACATATTCTGTTTTTGAATTGAAACTTATGTTCCTTCCACCTGCTTCAATATGGGTTGCTTGTACACAAACTTCATCAAAATTAGTTGGATTAAACATCAAGATTGTATGTTTCAAATGCGAATGCAATCCACCTATATACTTTAACAAAGTTTCTTGCGTATAAAGAGGAATACCAAGAGTGAGTGCTTTCTTCCTAAACACCTGTGTATACTCTTGAACTGTTTGTCCTTTACCCTGCCTTATGTTTTTCCAATCCATAACAGCTTGTTGCATATAACCCAAAGGATAAAACTGTTTCTTTAAAGCAGAAGTAAACTCATACCAAGATGAAATGATTTTACCGTGTGTAGCAAGATCATCTTGAATTTTACTCTCCCACCAAACCAATGCAGTGCCTCCCATTCGAAGAGTGGCTAGCTGGATTTTAGAAGATTCATCCAAGATCTGTTGAACCCTGCAATACACTTCGATCTGCTTAAGCCAGTTATCCAATTTCTCTGCATCCAATTCACCATTATACATAGGCAACTCAAATTTGACATCTAATTTCAATAAAGGAGAATTAGTTGATTTTTGTGCAACTTTTCCTTGTGAAGAATGTTTTGGACTTTCAGAAGATGAAGAGGACGAAGAAGAAGATGGGGAAGAAGGTTCAGGAGGGTCACTACCACCTCCTACTCCTTTACCTTTCTCCTCTTTCGAAGTAGATTCATTTTCCTCCTTCTTTCTTTTCTTGTCTTCCTTTTTCCTCTGACGCTCTTGCCTTTCTTGGAAGAGAACTTCCACCATAGCTTTCATTTCAAGAAAAGCTTTCTGGAAAGCTTTATCATCAAGCTCTGGAACTTCATGTTCTCCTGCCATCTCTGATCATGGAAAAGTTCTTCGTCTTCCAATCTCTGGGTTGATTTCTGTAAGTGAACCTTCACCTTGCTTCAGTTTCAACCTGGTTAACATTCACCACCTGCAATTATCCTGCAAAACGGGCTCTGATACCAAACTTGATCTGTAAACTAGGACGTTAAAGTTATTTGAAAACTTAATCCATTTACAGAATTATTCCCGATCGCAGCAGTAATGCATGGTTATGCGTCTAAAGCGATGAAATTATTACAAATTCACTTATTCCAGTTCAAATAAACATAACTTAGAATCTTAAAGAATCAAAATACTGAAGAAATAATGAGACAAAGAGAAAATAGGAAGAGCACACTTGATAACGGAGTTCGCTCAGGATGAGCTACGTCTCCGGGTCCGCTTCTCAATCGTAGGACCGCTTTATTGATATTGCGAAGTCAACAACCTTTTTACAATATCAAGCCTCCAAGACCAACATAAGCTCCTCACAATCTCTCCTTACGAATTGCAATTTTTGGTGTAGACAACACCTTGCAAATTCACCTTACAAGTCTCCTTCAAACATCTAAGGATCAGAATTTTCTTCAAAAACAAGTATGAATCTCCTAGAAAATTCCCGTACAAAATTCTCCACTCAATAATTTTTCCATTGTCCCTTTACAAAAATCACCCCTTTATATACACATTTATTTGCTAATATGGCTTTAACCATATTATTTTGCAAATATTGCATATCTCCCGTATATAAGTAAAAATTCCAACCATTTCCCCCTTTTACAATAAAAATAACTAATATCCCGTTAGTATAACAAATTAATCTTTCAAAAATAAATCCACCTTTGGCTTTTATAATTCCAAGCCATACAATTAAAAAAACGAACCCCTTTAACTATGGGCCGTTATAATTTTGGACTTGCATTATAATCTTTAAAAATATCTTTTAAAACCTCCTTAATAATCCCCTTGGATATTCTTTAAAATAAACCCTTTAAATATGAGAAAGGTGGTTAAAGGGGTTAATTTGTTGAAATGTAAGTTTACGGGATTTTTTCCTCTCCTTGTTTTATGGGCAAGGGAAGAGAATTTTAAGGGATAAAATCCCACCAAATCCTCCTTGAAATCACAAAAATCTTTTAATTTTTAAACCATACGTATTTTCTTTTAACAATATGGTTTAATCCATTTTTTTTTCCACCATGTATGTGCCAACTCACCACTCCTGCCACGTCACCATCTGCCATGTCAGCTTGCTGATGTCATCAAAGTCAACCATAGTCAAAATTTTGACCAACCTTTGACCAGCTGTAACTTTCACATACGAGCTCCATTTTTGAAACCGAATATAGTTCTGGAATCAGCGCGATGAGCACTACGACTTGGCATCATTTTTATTTCATTTTGAGACAATCAATTTTTTGCCTTTTTGAACCCCTGATTTGCCTGTTTGATCAAACCTTTGACCAAGCATAACTCGCACATACGATATCCTTTTGACACAATTCAAGTTGCGTCGGAACCCTGTCAGCGAGCTCTTCGATCTAAGACTACTTTCAGCTGATTCTGAGACTGTGAAATTTGAGGTCTTCTGGATCCACCTGGATCATTGATTGATAATGGTTGGACAATGGTTACTTTAAATATTGGTAGATGCATGCTAAAACTGATGTTTTTTGGATGGTTGATGGTGTTGTTTCCCACCTCTCTCTGTTAGTTTTTGGTCTGTTACTGTAACTATGGGATCAAGGCACTTCCCTACTTATCTAATCAAAAACAAAAAATAAATAAAAAACATTTTAGAAAAAAATGATTTTTTTAATAATAATATATTTTTAATAATGATATATTTTTAATGTGCTAATTACTATATTAAACTACATGTAATAGTTTAGTTTTATTCCTTTTTTTGAACTATTAGTTTGTAGAGTCTTCTCTTGTAATCACAACTATATGAATAGTGAAGACATTGGTTTTGTAATACAGTTGAATAATATAGAGTTTTTATTCCCAGCATTGTTGTTCACTCTCTTTTAGAACATATTTGCATTGATTATTGAGTGTGGTTCTTTCTAATATGATTTCTTAGTATATTACAAGAGCTCTGGAATTTTGTTTTTTTCACATGTGGCTTTTCATTCCTTAGCATATTTTCATTGTTTTTGTTGTGAAGATTGAGTAGCTGGCTTAGAGTAGGGTTTCTACCTATCTATAATCTCCAACAGCTACAATTGTTAATTCATGGTTTGCTTGGGAGGCAGAGCCGTAAATAGTCTAGATAGTTGGATTCATGGGGAAATTAAGCCCCATTCTCAACCTTAAAGAGAGCTGTCATTTATTATTTATTGTCATATATTATATCATTATTAAAAATATATTATTATTATAAAAAATCATTTTTTTCTAAAATGTTTTTTATTTATTTTTTGTTTTGTTTCTAAAATGTGTATTTTTTTGTATTTTGACTATGTAGTATTATATTATACTATTATTAGATTATTAAAAATTTACTATTCTTAAAATATTTTTTTTGTTTATTCTAATTTTTTTTAATTTTTTTGTTTTGTTTCTAAAATGTGGTTTGTTTTGCTATGGAGTATTATATTATAGTATTATTAAATTGTTAAAAATTTAATGTGCTAATGATTTTTATGACAAATTTTTTGAGGCGAAGGCGAACAACGCCAACCTTATCGTTAGGGCTCCTGAAGTTTCTTGGACAATTCAACCACTTCAAGTTTCTGAACCATTACCTTAATTTGTTTTTCGTCAAGCCCTAGCGGTCCTGTAGGAAAAGTTGGAGGCGGAGTTAGAAACAACAACTTCACCAAAATCTCCTAGAGGCAGACACAAAAACAACTTCACCAGAAGCCCTAGCGGTCCTGGAGGTAGAGACAGAAACGTCGAGCCCAACAATTTCCCCAGAAGCGCCAAAGGAGCAGGGGCAAGCCATTAAGAAACCTGAATATGTCATAAATTGGACACTATACTTATTTTGTATATAGGTGACACATGCATAATTGGACACTCTACTTATTTTGTAATCATGATTGATTCTGTTGGGTTTACTTGTTAATTCATGGTTTTCTTGGGAGGTAGAGCCATAGATAGTCTAGATAGTTGGATTCATGGTGTGCAATGAAGCCCCATTCTCAACCTTGAAGAGATTTGCCATTTATTATTTATTGTCATATATTAAATATCATTATTTAAAATATATTATTATTAAAAGAAAAATCTTTTTTATTTATTTATTTTTTGTTTTTAAAATGTGTTTTTTGTGTGTTTTGAATATGTAGTTTTATATTATATTATTATTAAATTATTAAAATTTACTATTCTTAAAATGTTTTTTTTGTTTATTCTATTTTTTTTATTTTTTTATTTTGTTTCTAAAATGTCTGTTTGTTTTTTTGTGTTTTGGCTATGTAATATTATATTATAATATTATTACATTGTTAAAAATATAATGTGCTAATGATTTTTATGACAGATTTTTTAGGCGAAGGCGAACAACACCAACCTTCCCATCAGGGCTCCTAAAGTTTCTCAGTCAATTCGACCACTTCAAGTTTTTGAACCATTACCTTACTTTGCTTTTTGTCAAGCCCTAGCGGTCCTGCAGGCAGAGTTGGAGGTAGAGTTAGAAACAACAACTTCACAAAAAGCCCTAGTGGTCCTGGAGGCAGACATAGAAACAACAACTTCACCAGAAGCCCTAACAGTCCTGGAGGCAGAGATAGAAACAACTTCACCAAAAGCCCTGTCGGCCATGGAGGCAAAGATAGAAATAGTGAGCCTAACAATTTCCCTAGAAGCGTCGAAGGGGTAGGGGACAAGCCATTAAGAAACCTGAATATGTGGTAAATTGGACACTGTACTTATTTTGCATAATTGCACTTATTTTGTAATCATAATTCATTTTGTTGGGTTTACTTATTCTCATTTTACATATGCACCGATGTACGTTTCATGTTCACTAGAAAAAAAAATTTCTAAAAATAAAATCAAATGGAATAAATAAATAATGGATTAAGATTTAAATGTAGCATTATATATTTAAATTAATAATTTTTAATAATAAAAAAAAAGAAAGAATAAAAGTCAATTTTTTTGAAAAGTTCAAAAAAAAAAAATCTTAAAAAAATGAATTGGAAATGATAATAATATTATTTATAATTAAAATAATAATGACTTCATTAATATTATTATTTAATATTATTAAGATTTAGCTATTAAAAATAAAATATATAATTTAATATTAATATAATATATTAAATAAAGATATAATAGATTAAAATTTAAATGTAACATTATATACTTGAATTAATAATAAATATTACTAATATAATACTATATAATAATATTATTAAATCATTAATATTTTAACACAATGCGTGTGGAGTCGGACATGTGTGACGAGTGGAAAGCGGATGCCACTATTTGGCACATCTGTAAAGAGGGCGAAATTGCGCAGTATATGGAGGCCATGATTGGTCACGATGAGGGCTTGTCTCATAAGTTTGTCACCTCGTGGAATGAGAGTAGGGTCACCATCGGTGGCATTTCCTTCAAAGTTTCTAAGGAGGTTATTGCTAGAGTTACTGGGCTCTTGAATAGTGGCCGAACTTGGAAGAAAACTATGAAAGTTCTGGACTAGGTTAGTCTGAATTAGTTTTTTCGCAGAGATGAGAAACTTGTCAAGTCGCGGGGTGGCTTGGCTTTGACCGCGAGGTGCTGCCGGAGCCATGGGATAAAGTTTGTTTGGTGATCATGAAATATTTCACATTGGAAGGAAGGTATGGGGTCTACTATTATTATCACTTTAATTTCCTCAACCACCTTAGGAACCATCTACATATTTCTATTCCTTTCTTCCTGTATCATGCTCTTGACAGTACTGTTGCAGAGTTTAATGAAGCCACTATTTTGGAAAAGAATTATACTATCCTTCACCAGGGCCTTATGTCTAGGCTTTATCATTTCCATATGGTGCTTTGCCTTGCTCGGCCTATCACTGTGCAAGAAGTCCCGTCTCTCCCTGCTCTTGACGAAACCCCAGTTTCCTCTACTCCCCCCTCTGCTAGTATTTTGGACACGTCGGGCCCAAGTAAGAAAAAATGCCTCAAGAATCTTGCCTTGAAAGCCCATCCCCATGGCACTTCCCCTGGTATGGGCCCAGGGGATACAGGTAGGGAAAGAAAGCAGCTTGCCCCTACCCCGCGCCCTAAGGCTAAAGCCTCTCAGAAAGCTAAAATCTGCCATAAAATTGATTCTGACCTTGAGATCATTGAAGAAGCTAACACCCCCCATCGATCTCATAGACTGGTTTGTAAGCAAGACAAGGTTGGAAGCCCTAAGGAAGCCTTTGATTTGGACAAGGATCTTGAGACTGACAATGAAAGTCACGAGGAAATGGTGGCGGGTGGGGAAGGCCAGTCAGTGTCGGTGAATAGTGCATCCCATGTGTCAAAAAGTTTAAAGAAGGGCCCTTCCAGTGACAATGTGTTGGAAATTACCCCCCGGTCCTCTGATGCGGTTAAAGGAAAATCCCCCTTGCAAGAAGATCACAAGGAAAAAGATCAGGCTTGGGAAGAAGTTGGCATGCTGAAGGGGAGATTGGAGAGGTTGGAAAAGAAGGTCCAAGAGGTGTCTCAATTTTCCCTGAGGGTCATGCACAAGTCGGCCACCAATCTTTGCTTGTTGTAGAAGGAAAAGTCCGTGAATGGTGCTGAAGATGATGCTGGTTTCAAGGAGCTGCTCGAGTTGCTCACGGTGGATTGGGTGACAGCTATACATGATATGTCTGGCAGGAAGGAAAAGAATTAGGCCGCTGGGCCTGTTTGTTCTTGTTTATTTCTATGTCTTGTTTTTTTTTTCTGCTAAACTTGGTGGACCCCTGGTGGTCTTTGGACTTATTTGGTTGGTTTCATGCTTGCATGAAGAACTTTGTTATCCTACGATTACTGTTACTTTTTGTTTTTTGATGATGTGTTGTGGGTGATGGCTTTCTCTCTGCTGTCACTGTGTTGTTAGTGTGCTTTCGCTGGATGGCCTTTGTTTCCTTATACTTATGGGTCAACACCCTTGTTTTGCTGCTTTTTTATTTCAAAAACATAATGTTCATGATTTAGTAATAATATTATATAATATTATATTAGTAATATTTATTATTAATTCAAGTATATAATGTTACATTTAAATCTTAATCTATTATATCTTTATTTAATATATTATATATTTTTTTCATTTGTAAATGTGAATATTTTATTATATATCAAAATGGGTTTACAACTTTTCCACCATGGCGGTGTTCTGTAATGCATTCCTCCACCCAACACCAAAACATATATCATCATGTTTCATAGACTGACCCATTACACCTATTGTAGTGGACTGACCAGACATTAGACTCTTTACATATATAATCGTTCTGCCAAAAAAGACCTACGACAATACATCTTTACACAAATACACTATGACATCCATCAATAGACAACAAAAAAAACTGACCCCGTCCTATAGCCTTACTCCGGTAGTACCCCTTCATCTTGCAACACCACATGGAACTGCTCCTTCCAGTCGACACTTGGTGCAGCCTCTAGGTAGAGCCACACCTTCAGGAAATTGGCCCCAAGCAGAGCACGAGCTATGTGCACCTCCAGGTCCACTCCTTTCACGTCCAGTAAGAAAGGGTACATTCTAACCCGAATGTGGGGAAGGAAGACCCTGGGCATAACCCTCAGCCTCGACATCCCCACTCCAAGCTCTGCGATGATTATCGCGTCTTCAACATCACTTAGTAAATCCACTAGGACAAGCTTCCTAGCCATTAGCAAAGCCATTAGAATAACTCTTTCCTGGAAATGGAGAGACATGAATATCATAGCAAATGTGATGTTGGTCCATCCTCTATTGATCTGTCATCTAAAACACGTGACTAATTTTGTGAATATATGGGTTTTTAAAATATAATTTTTTTTAACCATTTCGTTTAGTGATAAGGTTGAGATGCAAAGCTATGTAAAAAGTGGTTAAATTTTTGTATCTTTAGAAATGTTGTGCTTTGATTTTTCAAGAAAAGAATCATAAAAAAAGCAAATCATCATCATCAGTTATTTTAGAGGCTTGAGTTCCATTGGATTGCAACTTAGTTTGGTAAAGCAACAACAAAATATCATGGGCAAAAGAAAGCTGGGGGTCACTTACAAAAACAATGAAGCCAAACGACAGGAGACATTTTGAGATAGAAAAGTTGGTCTCTTCGAAAAAGCATGTAAAATTTATGTTCTCTGTGGTTGCAAAGTATTTTTTCGAATTGAATCTTAAGATGGTGAAATACTTGAATTTTAATACTCGACCGATTCCTGTAGTTTAAAAACAAAAAAATTGTTTATGTGATTTTTTTTATGTTTTGGCTAAGTAGTATTGTAATATATTATTACATTATTAAAAATGTACTATTTTTAAATGATTTTTTTTTGTTTTTTGTTTATTCTAAAATATTTTTTATTTTTTCGTTTTGTTTTTAAAATGTGTTTGTTTTTGTGTTTTTTTTTGTGACGGATCATGATGACCTTTTATAGGCACCATGTTGTGGGTTACGTCGAACAGGTATGGAAGGTCAATTAGGGGGGAAATGGTTTATTTGCATACATTTGTGTAGTACATGAGGTCAATTGGTAGATCATTTCTAGAAAATGATATTCTTTATTTTACTAGTATATATATATATATATATATATATATCTTAAATATAATCTATAGAAATATGTCAATATATATATTATTATTATATTATTATAATATTATGGTTTTTTATATTTTGTTTCTAAAATGTGATTGTTTTTTATGTTTTGGCTAAGTAGTATTGTAATATATTATTATTACATTAAATGTTTTTTTTTGTTTATTCTAAAATGTTTTTAATTTATTTATATTTATTTTTAAAATGTATTTGTTTTTGTATTTCTTTTGTCATGAATTGTACTGACCCCTATAGACATCGTGTTTCCCTTGTAAGGTTATGTCTATCGACATAATAAATCAAATAAAGATATAAATCTAGATTATAGCTAATAACAAACATGTGACTAATTTTGTGAATACATGGGTTTTTAAAATAGAATTTGTTTTAACTATTACATTCAATGATAAGGTTGAGATGCAAAGTTATGTAAAAAAGGGAAAAATTTATGTATGTTTAGAAATTTTGTGTTTTGCTTTTTCAAAAAAAATTGCATAATAAAGAAAATCATCATCATCAATTGTTTTAGAGGCTTGAGTTTCATTGGATTGCAACTCAATTTGGTGAAGAAACAATAAAATATCATAAGCAGAAGAAAGTTGGAGGTCACTTACAGAAATGATGAAGCCAAACGATGGAAGATGTTTGAAGATAGGAAAGTTAGTCTTTTCAAAAAAGCATCTGAAAATTTTGTTCTCTATGGTTGTAAAGTATTTTTTCAAATTGAATTTGAAGATGGTGAAATATTTGAATTTGGAGAGGATTCAACTTCAGCTACTGATGGAGCTCCTTTTTTGAAGTCATTCTCACAATGACAATGACAGTCAACAACACCCTACTCAAGATGAAATTCTCTCTATGCAGAGTCCCTTACAAGACATATTTCCCCAATCCCCTTGCTAGAATAACTCTTTCTTGGAAATGGAGAGAGATGAATAGCATAGCTAATGTGATGTTGGTCCATCATCTATTGATCTGTCATCTAAAACACGTGACCAATTTTGTGAATATATGGGTTTTTAAAATGGAATTTGTTTTAACCGTTTCATTTAGTGATAAGGTTGAGATGCAAAGATATGTAAAAAGTGGTCAAATTTTTGTATCTTTAGAAATGTTGTGCTTTGCTTTTAAAAAAAAAAAATCATAAAAAAAGAAAATCATCATCAGTTATTTTAGAGGCTCGAGTTCCATTGGATTGCAACTTAGTTTGGTGAAGCAACAACAAAAATATCATGGGCAAAAGAAAGTTTGAGGTCACTTACAGAAACGATGAAGCCAAATGACAGGAGACGTTTGGAGATAGGAAAGTTGGTCTCTTCAAGAAAACATCTAAAATTTATGTTCTTTGTGGCTGCAAAGTATTTTTTTGAATTGAATCTTAAGATGGTGAAATACTTGAATTTTGATACTCAACCGATTTCTAGAGTCTAAAAAAAAAATTGTTTATGTGATTGTTTTTTATGTTTTGGCTAAGTAGTATTGTAGTATATATTAGTACATTATTAAAAATGTACTGTTTTTAAATGATTTTTTTTGTTTTTTGTTTATTCTAAAATATTTTTATTTTTTTTGTTTTGCTTTTAAAATGTGTTTTTTTTTGTGTTTTTTTTTTTTTTGTGATAGATCGTGCTGACCTCTTATAGGCACCATGTTGTGGTTTACGTCGAACAAGTATGGAAGGTTAATTAGGGGAAAAAATGGTTTATTTGCATACATTTGTGTAGTACATGAAGTCAATTGGTAGGTCATTTAGAAAATGATATTCTTTATAATACTACTATATATATATATATCTTAAATATAATCTAAAGAAATATGTCGATATATATTTTATTAAAATATTATGGTTTTTTTTATTTTGTTTCTAAAATAAGATTGTTTTTTATTCTTTGGCTAAGTGGTATTGTAATATATTATTATTACATTATGTGTTTTTTTCTGTTTATTCTTAAATGTTTTTTATTTATTTATATTTATTTTTAAAATGTATTTGTTTTGGTGTTTTTTTTGTCACGAATTGTGTTGACCTCCTATAGACAACGTGCTACCATTGTAAGGTTACATCTATCGACATAATAAATCAAATAAAGATATAAATCTAAATTATAGCTAATAACAAACATGTGACTAATTTTGTGAATACATGGATTTTTAAAAAAGAATTTGTTTTAACTGTTTCATTCAGTGATAAGGTTGAGATGCAAAGCTATATAAAAAAGGTCAATATTTTGTATCTTTACAAATGTTATGTTTTGCTTTATTGAAAAAATTTGCATAAAAAAGAAAATCATCGTCATCAGTTATTTTAGAGGCTTGAGTTCCATTGGATTGCAACTTAGTTTGGTGAAGAAACAATAAAATATCATAGGCAGAAGAAAGTTGGAGGTCACTTACAGAAATGATGAAGCCAAATGACAGAAGATGTTTGAAGATAGGAAAGTTGGTCTCTTCAAGAAAGCATCTGAAATTTATGTTCTCTATGGTTGCAAAGTATTTTTTTGAATTGAATTCGAAGATGGTGAAATATTTGAATTTGGAGAGGTTTCAACTTCAGCTACTGATGGAGCTCCTTTTTTGAAGTCATTCTCACAATGATAATGACAGTTAACAACACCCTGCTCAAGACGAAATTCTCTCTATGCGGAGTCCCTTGGAAGACATATTTCCCAGTCCCCTTGCTAGAATAACTCTTTCCTTGAAATGGAGAGAGATGAATATCATATCAAATGTGATGTTGGTCCATCCTCTATTGATCTGTCATCTAAAACATGTGACTAATTTTGTGAATATATGGGTTTTTAAAATGGAATTTGTTTTAACTATTTCATTTAGTGATAAGGTTAAGATGCAAAGCTATGTAAAAAGTGGTCAAATTTTTGTATCTTCAAAAAATGTTGTGCTTTTCTTTTTCAAAAAAAAAATCATAAAAAAAGCAAATCATCATCATCAATTATTTTAGAGGCTTGAGTTCCATTGGATTGCAACTTAGTTTGGTGAAGCAACAACAAAATATCATGGGCAAAAGAAAGTTGGAGGTCACTTACAGAAATGATGAAGCCAAACGACAGGAGACGTTTGGAGATACGAAAGTTGTGTTAGGAAATATAGGTGGCATCTGAGAGAAACCTCCAAGAACAGTAGTGCCTTCAGTAACTTTCATTTCGATTAGGTTGCTTCAAAGACACGTACAACTATGTCCTAAAGTGGAAACAAACACAGTTTATTTCCCACATTGATCCTTCTAAGAGAAGCACATGTAAATTCAATAGCATGCATTAACAAATTCTACAACAAGAACCAATAGACATGAAAAATGAGACAAAAACCAGAACAAACAGATTTACATGGGGAAAATCCTTTCGATAAAAAAGCCCCACACTCCAAAGATCGAGCCATTGTATTATTCAGCAACAAACAATTATAATACAATTTCAGGCTCATAGCCTTTTCAGAGATTACATCTTGTTCATTCTGGATACAATTGGTAGCAAACTCTCCCTGAGAGATCAACCATGGCATTCATGATTAGGAGAGATTCCAGCAGCATACCCCTGCCTCTCTCTTCCTCTGCTTCGGCCTCATGGCCTCTGCCTTTCAGCCAGCCACTCGGTCCTCTCTCTCTGTTCTCTCCTCCAGCTTTTATCGGCTCTTTCTGTACACACTTTTAAAATGTCCAATGCATACATATATGCATTTGTTCTCAACAGCCTCTGTGATTCCATGTAATACCCCTCCTGTTATTGTTTAGATTTGTTTTTTCTATGTTTTGATTGGGTACTTTGATACTGTGATGAGACTGTTATTGTTTGGTTTGGTTAGTAGACCTTGTTGTTTATGCCTATACATTTGAGGACATGGTTATTGATATGATATTATGGTTGGTGATATTAGTTTGATTTCAGTAACATTACGATGCATTAATTTAGTAAATTATGTTATGATATGATTTGTTAGTTTAGAAATGATTAATTTATCGATTATATTATATTGTTTGGATAGATGTGATGAAGGACAGTGTAGCACCACTCGTTCGCGGGTGCCTTGCTACGCTGTGATTCCTTCTCACAATACAATGCTTCGATTTTATATACGTATGCACATGTACACGACTTCGTTTGTATGCAAGGATTGCAAGTACATAACCTCAATTCCACCTGCTTCGGCAAGACAGGGCGAACACCTATAACCCAATGGTATAATGTTGAAACAGAGGTGGCAATGAAGTCATCCCGTCCCATGATGTCAGACCGTCTTGTTTGAATGGTTTTGTGCGTTCTTGTAGTTGTCGTTCCTTGTGGTTCATGTTTGTGTCTTGTCGTATTTTATTGATGTTGGTATTTTATAAGTTGTGATTTATTTGATTTAAATGATGGTAATATTATGTATTATAATGTTAGATTAAATTGTATTTAAATATTTAAATGTTTTATTTATTTTAAAAGTCATGTGTTTTATTAAATGTTAATTAAATATTAAATTGTGTTTATTATTTTAATTAATTATCTTGTTGAGGATAATTATTAAAATAAATTATTTAAATAAATTAGATAATGTGCCTTGCAAGTAATGTTGTAAAAACAGAAATTAAAACAAAAAGTATTGAAGAATAGAAAAATAAATAAATAAAAGAATGGAAAAAGTTGTGTGATGTAATACCCCTCATATTGTTTAGACTTATTATTTTCTATGCTTTGGTTTGATACTGTGATGATACTATTATTGTTTGGTTTGGTGGTTTGATGAGTAGACTGTTGGTGATTATGCTTATACACTTGAGGACATGATTATTTCATATGACATTGTGGTTGGTGATGTTAGTTGATTTTTAGAATTATATTATGATGCAATGATTTAATAAATTATGTCATGAGATGAATTGTTAGTTTAGAAATGTTATTTTATCAGTTATATTATAATTGTTAGGATAGATGTGATGAAGGACAGTGTAGCATCACTCGTTTGCGAGTGCTCTGTTACGTTGTGATTCCTTCTCACAATGCAATGCTTCGATTTAATGCTTTGATTTTATATATATGTATGCACATGTACATGACTTCATTTGTATGCAGGATTTGCAGGTACAGAGTCTCGATTCCACCTGCTTCAGCAGGACAGGGCGAGCACCAATGGCCCAACGGTTAAATGTTGAAACAGAGGTGACAATGAAGTCATCTCGTCCCATGATGTCAGACCGTCTTGTTTGATTGGTATTGTACATTTTTGTAGTTGTCGTTATTGTGGTTTGTGGTTGTGTTATGTCGTATTTTATTAATGTGGGTATTTTATAAGTTGTGATTTATTTTATTTAAATGATAGAAATGATTGTTTATTTTAATGTTAGATTAAATTGTATTTAAATTTTTAAATGTTTTATTTATTTTTAAAAGTCATGAGTTTTATTAAATGATAATTAAAATATTAAATTGGGTATTATTATTTTAATTAATTATCTTGCTAAGGATAATTGTTAGAATAAATTATTTAAATTAATTAGATAATGTGTTTTGCAAGTAAAGTTGTAAAAAAAAAAAAAACAGAAATTAAAACAAAAAGTATTGAAAATAGAAAAATAAATAAATAAAAGAATGAAAAAGTTGTGAGAACGAATGAGAACTCAGATCTGACTGAAAAGCTTGCTTTTAAAGAATTAATTTCTTTTATTGTGGATTTTTGTGAGCTTTTGGAAGAAATTGAGAATATCTTTTATTTAATTAAGAATTTTGTAAGTTTTTCACACACAGAGGTTTGTGGAGACAGAAGTTGAAAAATAATGGTGATGCATTTTTGAATCTTCTGAAGTTTTCGAAAAGTATTTTTCCATTCTTTTGTTGTAATATTTTGAGGAGAGTTTTAGAAAGGGATTGTCAATCTTTTGCTGGTTATTCTGGAGTCTTCTGAACAAAGGATCGGATTCGAGTTCGAGCACGAAATTTTTGTAGAGGAGATTTTGAAGCCGAAACGAGAAGCTTTGTGTAGAGGCCATCGAATTCAGGCAGTCAACATCATATTTTCGAAAGCGCGGGACTCCAGGTTCCACCCTCTCTCTTCTTGATTGTTTTGAATCTGTAAAAATAATAGAAATGTGATTTAAATCAATCTTTGCTTGTAAAAGAAAGGTTTCAAAGAATTAGATTTAAATGATTTAGTTTGTAAAAAGAAAATGAATAAATAATTAGGTTTTCTTTATATGAAAATTTCTTTTGAAATTTGAAATCGTTTTGTTTTAATGCAAGCAAACGGAAAGATATTCTGTCGAATTTCGTTTGAATATGTTAAATTTTCTCTCTATTTATTTTCTATGGAAAAGAGCAATCTTTCTTTTAATGAATTTGAGATGTTCTTCTTATAAGAAATTTTTTACATATATATATATATATGTTCTAAATATATATATATATATATATATATATATATATATATTTATAGTTTTCTGTGTTATACACAGATAGATTGTTCTCTGTGATAAAATTTATATATAATTGTGTTCTCTGTAATAACATATATATATATATATATATATATATATATCACTCAAGTTTTTTATTCTGGTTCATTTTTTTTGTCATGGCCGAATTTATTTTTCCGTCGGTGTTGTCAGATTTTTATGTTTTTTCAAAAAAATGATATTTAAAAAAAAAATTATGTACAGGGGAGGGTAGAAGGGATGGCCGAAGCCATACCTTCGCCCTCATCCCTGCTGTGTGTACTGCACACAACAGTCTTAAAGACTACTGCGTGCAGTGTGGGGGCCGACGACCTTGTTTTAAATTAAATTTTATAATTTTATTTTTATTTATACTTTTGTTTATATATATATATATCATATTTTTATTTTATTAAATATTAAATATTATAATTTATTTTATTTAAAAATGAAATTATAATTATTTTATTTAATATTATTATAGTTTAAAATGTAATTCTTGTGTTATATTTTAAAAGGATAATTAGTGTTGTTATATAAATATAGGGTATTATTTTATTAGTTGAACAAATAATTTAAACTAGAATTAGTCTTGATTAGTTGTTGTGGAATTTTATCGAGAAAACTGCATTTCGTTATATTTGGTGATTGGAACCTGATAATCTTTTTGTGAATGGTTTGAAGTCTTTTTTTTTTTAAATGCATTTCAAGTTCTTGTCTGAAATGGTTATCGTTTAGTGTTGTCAATGTGGGAACCGTTGTTGTTTGTGAAACCTTGTTCCAGAGGCTTGTTATTTTAGAATATTATTCTCGTCTTGGTTATGCTTTTGGAGTTATTGGTTTTATGTTTGGGAGGGTTGAACGGTTTTGTAAGACTTCTGGTTATGAGTAATTTCGAGGGGGTTAATGCCTCGTGTGTCTAGTTTTTGTTTTATATGGGTTAGTTCAACCCTTGCCTGGTTTTAAGTTATGTTAGGGGTCATAGGGAGAGTGGCTCTTCGTGGGCGTCGGCACCTCGGAAGGAGGAAGAGCTCAGGGGAACCCACATAAGAGTAGTTAAACAAGTGATAACCTAAAAATAGAATTTAGGGGGATGGGTAGTAAAACGCACAAGATAATAAACATTGGATTTCTCGTCTATGCATTAGGGCTATCATAGACTAATGATAGACTGAGAAGGTTGTGGTCGGCAAAGTCATAATCTCGTCTTCATGAGAGGTTATCGACTCCACATGAGCTACCTTATGGTGTCGGCGCCTCAAGTAGAAGGAAGGGCTAGGGGATCCATAGATGGGTGCCAGCGCCTCAGTTGGAGGAAGAGCCAGGGGATCCCATGAGAGCTATGCGATGACACTCTCCACTTGACACCCGTTTGCCTTGTTTCTTGTTGCCTCTGGAATTGTGTACTGAATTGTTGTTTTAGATTTTTATGGAATCATGTTCTTTTTATTGTTTCAGATTTATTCAGAATTGTATTTTGAATGTTGTATCAGTTCTTCTGGAAATGTGTTTTGAAAGTTGTATGCTTAATGTGTTTCAGTTTCTTTTGAGAATGATTTATGAATGTTCTTTGGACTTGTTTAATTGTCATTGCTTTGATTAATTGTGGCGAGTTTCTTATCTTTTTCTTTTTCTTGACTCGTGAATGTTGTGGTTTATGTCATTGTAACCTTGAGTTGTATTTGTATTCGTACTGTGTTGTTCATGGAGTCGGTTTAACAATCATGATCGAGTTAACTTCCTTGTCACCTCTGAGCACGGGGGGTGAGTTATTCATAATTCACATGGTTGGGTGGAATGTGCTCCTCACCCGTTGGGTTCCCCATCAGCATCCTCTTCTCAGCATATCTGCAGTTGGAGTTGTACCAGTGTTCCCTTGTTATTCAGATGTTGGTGTAATTTGTATCATCCCACATGTTTAGAAAATTCATTGTAATTCTTATATCAAAAATTTGTAATGTAATATTATAACGATGATGTAATAGTTAGGATCATTTATAACTTTGATAAGAGATTCATATGATTGTATTATGTGGTGTATTAATATTCTTACTCTTGGTTCATGGATGTACATTTATTCATTGTTATTATAATATAAATGGATACGTGGTTTATCATTATCTTATACTTCTGTTTAGATGTTTGCGATGTAACCTCGCGTGCCCTAGAGAACTAAGTGTGATAATGTGATGTAGTGTTCAATGTGATTATGGTTTAATGTTAATTGCATGTTTAATTTAATTGTTTAAAAAAAAAAAAATTATTTGCATTATGTGTGTTCTCTGGGGTTTACACGACGGGCGTTACATGTGAACGAATGAGAATTGAGATTTGACTGAAAAGCTTGATTTCAAAGATATAATTTCTTTTATTGTGGATTTTTGAGAGCTTTTGGAAGAAATGGGTAATATCTTTTATTTAATTAAAAATTTGTGAGTATTTGGACAGGGAGGATTATTGAGACAAGGGTTGCACAAAATAATTGTTCTCTACTATTGAGTCTTCTGAAGTTTTATGTTATCATTAGTTCATCTGAGTTCTTGAAAGGGGATTTTGCAATCTTTTGCTTGTATTATGTTGGAGAGAATTTTCTGAATAAAGTATTGGATTCGAATTCGAGCATGGTATTCTGGAGAGGAGATTTCGAAGCAGGAACGTGAAGCTCTTCATAAAGGCCATCAGGATCAAACAAGCGTCATCAGATTCTCAAATAAGCGCAGGACTCCAGGTTTTATCTACTTCTTCTCTGGTCTTCTGATTTAAAGAAAACAGTAAAATAATTAGATTTTTTGGTGAAAGAAAAAAGAAACCTTTGAAAAGAGAAATTATTGAATAGTGAATTTATGAAAGAAATTAAATAAGGTGTTTATGAAAATTGCTCTACGAATATTCTTGCAATTTGGTTGTGAGAAAGTAATGATTGAGCTTGTGAAAATAGACTGTCTTTAAATTAATTATGTTTTGTTTTGAAATATAATTTTCTTTCAGATCAATTTATTTTGGGGATTTAGAAGAATATCTTATATATATATATATATATATAAGTATATTTGTATTTTTCCCTATCTTCTGTACCTAAAACTGGTTATTGCTCCTTATTGAAATATATAAATTATATATATATATATATATGTATATATATGTGTATATATATACATATATATATATATACATATATATATATATAATATATATACATATATATATATAATATATATATATATAATATATATATAATATATATATATATAATATATATATAATATATATATATATATGAAATTATTTATTCGCATTAAAATTTCTAAGAAAGTTTGGATGTAAAATTCATTTTTTGGGCCGAATCGGTCGTTGGATTTTGTGCCTACAAGTGGACGAAATTTATATTTTCTTTATAAAATGAATTTTTTTTTTAAAAAAATTATAAGGGGCTTTAGGGAGGGACGGACTGGCCGTACCCCCCCGTACTCCTGTGTGGTTTGAGACCGCCGCTGCTTGATCATGGAGGTGCTAGCGTGCCTGCCCTCCCGGAGGCTGCGTGTCGGCGAGGGGCTAGGGTCCCTTGCAAGGACTGCTTGGCCAGTGCTACATGGTTGTTTCTTTTTTAATTTGTTTTTTTTTTTTTTTTAATTTCATTTTTTTTTTTATATATATATAATATATAATTTAATATATATATATATATATATAATTATATTTAATTATATATATATATATAATTTAATATATATATATATTTAATTATATATATATAATATATAATTTAATATATATATATATAATTATATTTAATTATATATATATATATAATTAAATATATATATTTTAATATATGTTATAAATTATAATGTTTTTTTTAAATATTCAATGTTTAATTGTGAAATTAAATGGATTTTTTTTATTAAGAAAGTAATATAATAATTTTGCTAGATTATTGTTAAATTTTACATCGAGTTAGACTTGATTGGAGATTGTTGTTTAATTTTCCATTTTAGCTTTATTGTTTTTACTTTTAAATCGATGTGGGAACCCTGTTGTTAATTTGTGAAACTTTATTCCAGAGGCTTGTTTAATTTTGAATGTTATCCTCGTCTTGATTACACTTTTGGAGTTGAAACTTATTGGTTTTATGATGGAAGGGTTGTACGGGTTGTTGAATTTTGTTATGAATTATCACGAGTTGAGTTATGCCTCACGTGGCTTGGTTTTGAGTTATGTGTTTTATTTGTTGAGTTCAACCCTTGCCTGGATTTGTTTTATGTTAGGGGTCTTAGGGAGAGTGGCTCTTCATGGGGGCCGGTGCCTCAGTTGGAGGAAGGGCCAGGAGATCCCATGAGAGCTATGCGATAACACTCTCCACTAGACACCCGTTTGCTTTGTTGCTTATTGCCTCTGGAAATGTGATTTGGGAGTGGTATGCTTAATGTGTTTCAGATTCTTTTGAGAATGATTTATGAATGTTCTTTGGACTTGTTTAATTGTCATTGCTTTGATTAATTGTGGCAAGTTTCTTATCTTTATCTTATTTCTTGACTCGTGAATGTTGTGATCTATGTCATTGTAACCTTGTGTTGTAATTGTATTTATACTATGTTGTTCATGGAGTCAGTTTGACAATCATGGTTGAGTTAACTTCCTTGACACCTCTAAGCATGGGAGGTGAGTTATTCATATTTCACATGGTTGGGTGGAACGTGCTCCACACCCGTTGGGTTCCCCATCAGCATTCTTTGTTCGCAACATTTCTATAGTTGGAATTGTACCAGTGTTCACTCTGTAGTTTCTGATGTTATTGTACTTTGTATCATCCCACATGTTTGGGAATTGTATTGTATAACTGTTGATGTAATAGTTAGGGAATTTTGTAACATTATTGTAAGAGATTTTGTATAATTATGTAGTAATACATTCACTCTTGGTTCATGGATGTACTCTTATTCATGGTTATTATAATGTTAATGGATATGTTATTTATCAATATCTTTTACTTTTGTTATTGTTGTTTTGCGAAGTAACCTCGCGTGCCCCAGAGAATGTAACACTTAGTTGTTAATGTGCAATGTAAATGTAATTAATGTTCGGGTACATGTTTACTTTATGTTATTTAAAAAAAAAAAATTGTTTACAATGTTTGTTCTCTGGGGTTTGCACGGCGGGCGTTACAAATTCCAACTGTTGGATCACAACTATCGAATCATCCAGCTCAGCATCGTAGATGTTTCCACTCCTGTGTATATTTTTTCTTGCATACAGTTTAGCTCCAATGTCGCAACTGTTGAAAAAATCCAACCGCCAACCATTTGAACTTCGCTTCCTCTGATTGGTCCACGAGATGACACATAGGAAAGTCAAACGGTCAATGAAACATTCAACTGAGTTCGCATGTCGGTGAGACACAAGAAGTGTCTCACCGATGCTCAATGGCTTCATATCGATATCGGCGTAAGTCCCAACAGTCGGCAAGACATTATAACGAAAGCCACAAGTCATACCGAAACCACCGACATCCAATGCATTCCTATCTGCAAGAGATTTCTCATCGGCAAGACTCATACCGATGCTCACAAGTCACATCGATTTCAACTTTGCCATCGGCACGACTTTTCCGTTCACCAAGAGGTTTCGCTGAGTCTCCTCAGGTTTCACCGAAGCACCTGACAGTCGGCAAGACATTCATCTTTTGCCAAGACTTCCCTCCGAGCAAACATGTCTTACCGAGTCGGCAAGACATTTGTCTTTCACTAAGACCTCACACCGAGCACTCATGTCTTACCAAGTCAGCAAGACATTTGACCTTCACCAATACCTTTCACTGAGCGAACATGTCATATCGACCTCAACTTTCCATTCGGTGAGACAATCGCCTTTCGCCAAGACATCACACCAAAACTAACCTTTCGGCCAAGGGTCTCTCTGACACCGCTTGTCGCTCAGAGTCTTACTGAACCCTCTGTTACCTATCGGCAAGACATCACCCTGTCGCCAAGACTTCATATCGAACCCTTATGTCACACCGATGACCCGAAAGCAACACTATCGATGAGACTTTCCAAGTCGCCAAGACTTCATCCTGAAACACATGAGTTTCTTCAATGACTCTAGAAGATAACTATCGATGAGACATTCATATTGGTAAGACCTCATACCGAAACATAACCCTTTCGGCCAAGTCTCCCCGATATCTGATAGACACCAACTGTCGTCTAGACATCTCCCAGTTGCCAAGACTTCCTACCGATAGGAGCAAGTCATATCAATTATCACATCGGCTAGACATACCAAAGGTCACGCCGATATCAGCAAGACTTCCTATCGTCGCCGAGATATCATTCCGACAGTCCAGGTTATGCCGAAGGTTTCAGATGTCGATCACCAAGACATTCAGGAGGTCACAATGACAGTCCAGGATCAACTAGCAGATCGGCTAGACATCTCCTCAGTCTCACCGAAATTGCTCACAAGAAGTTTCAGCCTATGGGATTGAGGTACACAATTCCAACAAGTTGGTCTCTTCAAGAAAGCATCTAAAATTTATGTTCTTTGTGGTTGCAAAGTATTTTTTTGAATTGAATCTTAAGATGGTGAAATACTTTAATTTTGATACTCGATTGATTCATGCAATCTAAAAAAAAAATTGTTTATGTGATTGTTTTTTTATATTTTGGCTAAGTAGTATTGTAATATATTATTACATTATTAAAAATGTACTATTTTTAATGATTTTTTTTTGCTTTTTGTTTATTCTAAATTTTTATTTTATTTTTAAAATGTGTTTTTTTTTGTGTTTTTTTTTTTTTTATTGTGACGGATCGTGATGACCTCTTATAGGCATCGTGTTGCGGGTTACGTCGACCAGGTATGGAAGGTCAATTAGGGGAAAAATGGTTTGTTTGCATACATTTGTGTAGTACATTAGGTCAATTGGTAGGTCATTTAGAAATGATATTCTTTATATTACCAGTGTATATATATCTTAAATATAATCTATAGAAATATGTCGATATATATTTTATTATTATATTATTATAATATTATGGTTTTTTTTTTATTTTGTTTCTAAAATGTGATTGTTTTTTATGTTTTGGCTAAGTATTGTAATATATTATTATTACTTTATATGTTTTTTTTTTGTTTATTCTAAAATGTTTTTTATTTATTTATATTTATTTTTAAAATGTATTTATTTTTGTGTTTTTTTTGTGTTGAATTATGCTGACCTCCTATAGACATTGTGTTGCCATTATAAGGTTATGTCTAGAATGACATAATAAATCAAATAAAGATATAAATCTAGATTATATCTAATAACAAACATGTGACTAATTTTGTGAATACATGGGTTTTTAAAATAGAATTTGTCTTAACTATTTCATTCAGTGATAAGGTTGAGATGCAAAGTTATGTAAAAAAGGTAAAAATTTTGTATCTTTGAAATGTTGTGTTTTGCTTTTTTGAAAACTTTTGCATAAAAAAAAATCATCATCATCAATTATTTTAGAGGTTTGACTTCCATTGGATTGCAATTCAGTTTGGTGAAGAAACAATATGTAATGCCCCGCTAAAAGACCTGGTGGATTAACACAAAAGACCTTCAACATCATGACAATAACTTTTTTTTTAAAATTAAAGTGGCACTAACTAATGCAATTCAACAAACTACATGGATAACATCATTACATTAACATCATATCATAATCGTTTTAAGTAATATTAATCATAGCCCACTTACACACCTATTCACCATGGTCCCCTAAGATCGCTACTACGATACATCTACACTAACTAAACTTATAGAAAGACATTTGATACACTAAGATCACATCTAATCAATTCTTTGAATATAAATTAAAGCTCATACATCAAATTACATATGAAAACATAACTTAATTATAATTAAACCTCATCTAACACTATGTCGGTATGAACCTTTTCCTAACCAATGCCATGAAATAGGTACATAAAGATATATCACATCTACTTTTCTTTTACAAGATTGCTACAATGTATAAGATTCATTCATCTGAGAGGTACATATATATAAGATACATATTGGGCTCAATTTTTTTAAAAATATCATCTGCATCATGAAACCAACTCTGAAATAAAGTGAAAGGAACGACTCCATGTTGAACATGAACTGGACCATCTAAACCCCAATGGATAGTTGAAAAATACCACCCTACCATGTGGAACCCTGAGACCCACTCCCTTCATGCTAGGAGACAACACTAGGTCCCACACACAAGCAAGCAACAAAAGCAACAAGTGGTTGACACTAAACATCCAAAAGAGACTACCTAAAACAAGAGTCAACCAAAATCACAAAGACTTACAGATACTTCCAAGGGCCAAACACAACACAAGTAGATAGGAAACCCAAAAGCTGATCATTATACCACAACACATACAATGAAGTACATAACACCATTTGCACAATTTTATAACATGATAACCAAATTTTATTTTTTCTTTCTCAACAATTCATAATCAAGACCAATAATGCAGATCCTTGGTACAATTGATCCTTACACAAAACAAAAGACCCAACACAAGAATTCACAAATAGAAAGGGATTATCAACATAAATACAATAAAACATGCAAGTACAAATGATACAACACAATACATATCAAACGATAGAGTTATATCCCCTTATACAACCTTCATAACTGAACTAATTTCTCCTCTAGACAACAGTAAATCTTTCATCCATAAAACAATTATAAAATAGTCAAATCAACTCGAAATTCAAATCTGTCAAAGACCCATTTAAGATTTGGCCCCCGACTACTCAACTACATGAACAGAATTAACCAAAAATGAATTAGAATTTTATAAAATACAAAACAAAAGATGACTCTCATAAAAACCCTCTTTTTGGTATACACGATTACAACCAAATGACAAAATGAGAAATCCAACAACTAGATCTTTTCTAAAATATTAAATATTAAAACTTTAATTAATTTAACCACTTTCAAATGCCTATAAATCTAAAATATTAGTCTTACATTGGTTGGTTACAGTTATAGGGAAAAACAAGAGTATTTGCAGTCATGGAGGAGCATGGACGAGCAGCCTGACAGCAGCCCCGTGTTTCAATCATATCTCAAAAACTACGATATGGGTTTTTGATATTTTTAGAAAAAATTTAACAGACAACAAAATTAAAAAAAAAATTAAATATCTCACCAACCCAGTTCGTAAAAATAGAATTATGGATTATGCAAGAAAACCATTTTACTAAAAACAATAAACATATATTGATTTTTATTTTGGATTAAATAAATGTTTTATTCACACACAAAATAAAAATGTCTATCATTTATTTTCAAGAAATAGAGAGAGAAATAAATCAAATTATTCGTACATTCAAAAAGAAAATTAAAACAAAAAATTTTAAAATCCAACGTTTGGCATGGACGGGAATTCGATGTCGAACTCAGAAAATTTGAACTTTCGACTCCTCAATCCAAAATTCTCTCAAAACCACAATTCACCAACAAAATCCATTCCCCTCAAATCATAATTAAATTCCAATTCACTCTCCAAATTTTGATTCAAAATCATTCCAACTTTTTCAAAAACCTTAGAAAAATTATTTCAAAACCATGTAAAATCTCTTCATTCTCAAAACCCCCAAAAATTCCTTCAAAATCTTTTAAATTCCATGCACAAAAAAAATGAAAATCTTATTTCCCATTTTTTTCCATAAATAAAACTAATTAAATTCAAAAAAGAAAGAAAAACAAAAAAGAAAGTAACTTCCTTTTTTTCCCTAAAAGACTTTTCTTTTCCAAAATAAAACAAGGAAATAAAATCATCTTATAAAATAAAATACTAAAATATTAAATTAAAGTCTATGCTCATCCCACTAATGAAATAATTAAAATAAAATAAATAATCAAATTAACTCACATAATTAACTCATTTGTTTAGATTTCCCACCAAATAAATTCAAAATATTATAAAAGATAAAAGAACCTCCTTAAAAATAATCACTCCACCAAAATAGTAAATCAAACACAAATATAGCATATGCTTACATATTAATATATAAATACTTATTAATAAATATATTAATATTTAATAAATAACATTAAAATATGTTAATATTTATAACCTTATTTTTATAAAACATAATACACATATAATCATAATAATAGTAATAACCAATATTCGTGCACACCAAAGAATAACCATAGCAATATATACATATATATAATAACATAACTGATCTAGAAGCTAACTTCACTTAAATAGGTCATAATCAGAGACTAAACATAAACCACAAAATAACTTCTCACATAAAAAAAAATATTCACATCAAAACATAAATAACGAGAATGATCACAACAGTGACTAACCGGACTTACTAAAGGACTTAGCACCATTAGAACTGAATTCACACTCAAAGTTAAACATTGGAGTCACACAATTACATAACCCAATAGAAAAATTCACAAACATGCAACACTCCAACCATAGGGTAAAGAAGATCGGGCATTGTCCCTTGACAACCCGAAAAGGTGGTCACACACTGAATCAATTATCCCTACTTGGGGACAATGGCTAGGGTTAGGGTAAAACTTGGGCCTAAATTTTATCTCCTCAACCACCATTGGGATTAGAGGCACGCTCAGACCTGCTAATTCAGGTGGAGACATAGTCTAGTACATGTTCAATCAAACATACAAATTAGAGCACATGTGCATAATAGCCAAAGCACTAGGAAAGAAACTCTAGCAAACATATCTCATTCTTATATGTCCCCATACGTCCAATGGTATGATGTCATTCTTTCCTCTTAACCTAACCACATACTATTGCATCACCCAACTATCCAAATAAATCTCTGCATAATAATAATAATAATAATAATAACATAACAATATGCGTCATACTCACAAAAGTACTAACAAAAGTTCATGTTTCATCTACAATCGCAACACTTGAACACAAGTCAGTACCTCTTCATGATAATAAATATAATCATAATAAAAATCATAATATCATATCATCATGATAATAATATATCAAAATCATGTGAAAATCCTAAAGATAACCAAAAAGCACAAATATGCTCATAGATTGCATCCTAGTAACAATCATGTCTGAACACACACATATCATGATAAACCTATCATTAAACATGTATAATAAGTCCTTTCCTAACCTTCTCACATAGTCCATAAATTCATAATTTACAACATCAACTGTTTAACATCACTAGCACATACCTTTAAATATCCCTATTATTTTACCTTCATCTCCAAGTTTCAAAGCCAAACTATTTGCACATCCACGGTGAGAATGGAGGGGAACTACATTCTCCCCCCCCTAAAACTTGACTTACTCCTGGAAGTCACAAACTAGGGTTGAAACATAACACATTAGTATCAAAATTTATCTACTCTATAATTGATGTACATCCTCTATCTGAATCATTTCAATTAAAATCATTATTTGGCTACACATTTGAACGTAATATTTTCCTAACTACCTTTATTTAGAAATCCATACATCTCTTACAATATGATACTTGATTTTACACTAACAAATATAGCAGGTACTCCAATTAACACCATTTTCCATTCTCAATACAAAAATCTCCATAATCTCATACATGGAAAACACATCAAATGGTTTAATGATATTCAAAAATACACACCATCTCATGTTTCAGAAATATATTTCAAATTAGAATTTACGATTTTCAATAACATCCACTCCATTTAATACCATAGATTCACAATACACTCACATTAAGATAGCATGGTTATCCCTCTTTTACATCAATAAGCAACAAAATATAAGAAATATATATCTAACACATACATACACAATCACATCACCAGGAAGTGCACAACACAAGGCTACACAAGGGTCCATCTGGACACCAGAAAGCAGCATACTAATCCATGATACATAATCCATGAGCCAAGAGCCAATATCCATATCACATGATCCATACCTCACACTCAATGGCTTGATGGTGTTAGGCCACACACACATGGTGAGACCATCCAAACAAGGCCATAATGACCTACCTCTTGTTGTATAAGGTGGTTAGCCTCCAAGAGATAGTCATCACACATAGGTGGGTAGTGGGTCCTAGTTGTGTAATAGCCTCACATACCCCCATCCTCAAGGTTCCCTACATCTGTTTCCTTGTATACACTCACCAAGTCTGCCTCATACGTCCTTGGAGAGGAATCACAATACGACACATGGCCGACATCGAAAACAATAAAAATAAACTAATTTAGCCACCAAAGTCATAAAGAAGAGCAAATAAAAATTCAATTTCAGTAGTAAAGCAAGAGATGCGCATAATTTCAACACTAAATCAAGTGTAACCACGAGGGGCTACGAGCAAATAAGATCACAAGGTGTGGCTAAACCATCACAATAAAAAATAAACAAGGTGTCAACCTTCATAATCAACATAAAATCATCAATAACCATAAAGAAAGTCCACAATCTTTAAAATTGTACTGTACAACACTACATGACTAGATACTAGCCACCAAACGAGGAAGGAAGGAACAACATCAAGCTATAGTAGTAGCCCCCATGTGGTGCAGAGTGAGCACGCCATCCACATGGCTTAGAGTGTACTCCTCGACTACACTCTACATCATGTCATCACGCGACATGGACTAGCCAAGTGGCCCACGCACTCCTTGGCTTCCCGCATGGGATGTGCACCTCGACCCCCATCCTGCATCGCATCTCAGTGCGGCATGGTCATACACCAACTAGAGAAGGCACGCACTGGTCGTATGTCGCATGGAAATGTGTTTGCGGCTCTGTGGAAGTAGGCACGCGCAGAACACACCCCGCATAATGATACCTCGTGGAGAAGGAACACACAGGTACTCGTCGTAGCTAGAGGTATACATGGACAGGACATACTCATATGCTAACCAACCCAAACACTATCGAAAGCAAACATGAGTATCCCTCTACAAGTGTAAGAGGCCCTATTATGCTCATCACACAAGTAGGCTATCATAACACATTCTCATAGTGCACCTTCACATGTCTATGCACGTGGCATCGTGTCCTCAAGCCCAACTCACTACCATCAGCAACACGACATCATCACCAACACTGTGTCAGAACATCAGTGGGGTGTGGCATCGTATCCATTGCATCATGTTAGAACACGTGCAGATACGGTATATATAATACATATACAAGTATATCAATATGGGGCTACTTGCACTTCACCTCTCATACAGACGAGGTTGACTCGCTAATGCTAGCTCAACACCCCTATAGGTGGTCAAGCAATGCCAACTCAACATCCCTATGGATGGCCAGGCATACACTAACAAACCAATGTTATTGTGCTCAAAACTATGGGGATTAGGCTAGCACATATGGATCAAGTACCCTGATCCATCATAAGGGGAAGTAGTGAGTACGTTTCCTCAGGATTGGTTGAGCTAAGACCGCTCTGTGTCACAATATGCGCACGCTGCACACTCTATCCAAGGAACTTTGTGGCTGCTACTACCCCTTCACAGATTGAGGGACTAGAGAACCAAAAGAAAAGAATCTATGAAACTATCTTTTGGCTACGCTTACATATGTAAATTTTCAACCACATGTGAGTTGCCCCTCAATCAGGTAACAAACATACAAGCACACATAATGGTATGGTTAATCCCACACCAAAAATACAACATATTCCTCATGGATGGGTACACAGTATCACCATCCCATGGGCACACAAAGCAAGTACGAGGTATTCACAACACTCAACCAATGCACAATTACTAGTTGCTCACATTTACAAGGGGGTACAATTGCATACACAATTCCATTACTTCTCAAGGATCACATACCATGAGTAAATTTATTTCCATAACCAATGTGATTCATATCATTACATATATCCATAACCATTTATTAGTTTTTCTTTCACTCTAATTTTTTCCATATATCACATGATGCTAAATGTCAATATCAAGATCATCATGATCGCTTAACAACTCCACTTAACAAATTCACATTCACTTTTATTCATTCGGTATAACATTCTATCTACATAACATATGCATATGCAAAATAATTTTTCTTCCACACAATAAGAATTTTACATAAGCATCATGAATTTCTAAATGCATCCAAGAATCATTAATACTTTCACATCAATATTCATGTGTCTAGAGTTCAACAAATTATACACAAGTTCTATATTCGTAAAAGAATAGTAATGGTCATCTACTTAACTCATTACTTCATGTAGGCCTTTCCTAAACACAAACTCTTACTTCATCATAAGTTATTCAAATTTTCACAAAACAAAAGAATTCACATATTTGTTTCCAAAACGCAATCCCACATTCTCTCAAACTTTATCCCAGGCCAGTACAAGTAACACTAAATCTTTACATAGTGATTATGCCTACTCAACATCCATATTCCGTACCTAAGTTTAATTATTCCACATGTTACCCCCTCATAACAATTCAACATGCATCACATCCAATGCATAAATCTTTTATGTTTATACAATAGTAAGAAAGGAGGACATTACATCATAGGTTTCAGCTACACATAGCAAACAAGATGTTCAAATACCAATACAGTCATCATAATTTCTCAAAATAGAAACCTAGTTCTATGCACTAGCATCCTGTTTATTCCACCCAAGTATCCCTTTCCAATAAAAACATATCACATAAATTTACTTCCAATTGCATAGATTAAATACCCAGCAACTACACTCAGTCACATTCATAATCTACCTTTTATGCATAAACCAAAAGTAAGGAGTGTAGTTTTAGAAGAACATGGCATCTATCACTCAAGTAATTTCAGACATAATTTCTTTGATTCACAGTCAAGGTTTAAACATACAAGTTTAAGTCCTAAATGATTTTCTATTATAATGTGGTTTAAGACTAATTATCTTTATTAACTATATGTGGGTTAAGAGAAAGAGGAAACAAGATAATTTAATTCAATGTAAGCAACTTGCAAACACAACCTTTCCAAAAAAAGCTTCTATACAAAGGAAAATTAAGTCACACTTTCTACCCAAATCTTAACTATCACCATACGAAGGTTTTCAATTTCTAAACATAACTAAACACAAGATCAAGATTCCATTACATCACTCAACATGCATTATATCAATCACAAAAGATCGACAATAATTCATTTATAAACTACCTACATACATTTCCTTAGTATGTTCTAACAACCCTTTTACATGCAATATATTCTTAACATTATGAAAATGCAATGAACAACATATGGGTGTAGACACTCCTACAAACCACAGAAAAAAAAAAAAACATAGAGATGACATACTTAGGTCAGGACTTCCCTTTTAAACCACATAACATACATTCCCACTTGCATAGAACCGCATAAGTAGCCCAACTGCACAAAATAACATCTTATCCTAATGAACATGTAGGGGTAAAAGCACAAAACTATGTCACACTTTCGACCAAATAAAGTAATCCCACCGGATTACTTTCGGCCGACTAATTTTCGGCCGATAGGGTTTCAGCCGAATCCATGGGGCAGCCACATGGCGCCTACGTGGCTCCACATTTTCGGGCGAGTTACTTTCAGCTGAAACCTTACCGGCCAAAAAAGTGGCGAGATGGAACCTATGTGGCTCCACTTGTTCAGTTGAGTTACTTTCGACTGAAACCTTATCGGCTGAAAATGTGTCGATTGAAAATATCGAAATAAAATTAAAAAAAAATAACCAAGCCAACCATTTTGAACGCTCGGGCGAAAGGGTTGAGGGCGAGAGCTTGTCAACCGAGGTCAACACCAACAACGACCATATATACCCAGGTTCTGTCCGTGGCCATTTGTTGGATTGTTCTATTGGCGTTGTTTGTGTTCTATCTCGTTTGGGAGATTTATTCGATGTAATTTGGGTTAGGGTTTCATTGAAATGTGAAAAGAAATTTTTCTGATCGATGTTATTGGCGGAAAGATATTAAAGTTTGTGTTGTTTGTGATAATGATGAAGGAAATATATGAATATGGTTGTGATATTTGGAACATTATTAGAGTTCACAAATTTGATTGTTCACATCCAATAGAGAGCCCCAGAATGCTGGGAATTGGCATAGTTAACAAACCAAAAACTTGAACGCACAACATAACTTTAGCATCTGATTATGGCCATGATATTTCCAATCTAGTAAATGATTTTGAATGCTTCTGGTAGAAAACTGAGTTTTTGTTAACATTTTTTAATATATATATATATATGTTAAAACTAAGTTTTTGTTAACAATACCTCCATAGATTTGTTTTATCTGTCTTTATTTAGACCATTCCTTTGGTCATTCTATAAACTACACCCTTCTATTCATACACAGTCCTCTTGGGCTGACTTTATAAGGTTTCATGCACGGTAAGACCCTCTATAGATTCTTTCTCAATCATAGAATTCTCAAACTTTATTTCTTGCTCTGGGCTCTCATCTAGTTCCTTCCAGATACATATTTCGAAAATGGGAACCTGTGGAAATAATCTAAAACATGTAAGTTTAAGAAAAGTTTATTTTATGGGATGTATGATACTATGATAGACTAGATGATGTTTATTTAGCGGGAAAAGAATCTGTCTCATTCACATATCGTTGAGAATGGACGAACTTAAAGAGAAAGTCCTTTGTCGAAGCCAATCTTTATAAGTATGAAAATGAATAAGCCTAATTTAAATGAAAGCATTTTCTGAGTGTTATGCTTTATTTATCATGGAAAAAATTATTACATTCGTGTGTAAACCGCATGACACTGGATTTTATATTACACATAATTAACTACTACATGAAGGACCTAGAAGCTATGAGAAGTGAACCGAAGCTTCAAAATGAGAATATTGCCTTGTACTGACTGAAATCACAACTAACTGTTGTTACAGATAATCTATAAAATGTTGGACATACTTTCCTAGCAATCACCAGTTACAGATACAGGCATGTTGATTCCATACAACATCTTTGAACAATTGAATTTCTAGCTTAAATGCCCAAAGAATCAGTCGTAGCACGTTTAACATTGTATTAACACAAGGAAAACAAGAAATCACAACCATCCAGTGCAAAAAATCAACAGACTGTTGAAAGACCAAAACACACAAGTACATCAGAGAAACCCATAGAAGGGAAGAAAACTCTAGGAGATTGAGGCAATGGTCCTCATACCACTATCTTCCAGTCAATTGTAAGTTTGTACAATTTTTCTAGGGTGGAAAAGAGCTTCTACAACAAGTTCAAAAAGCTTCAAACACCTACAAATGGTCTCTTCACAATGACATACAACTGCTCTTTAGTCACGAGAATGACCATTATCATATGATTTGGTGTCTTCATGAGGTACTGTCACTTCATTTGTCCTATGGACTCTACATCTTTTGGCACTTAATAAATGGTCATCAAGAACCTTGATTGTCCTGTTCACTTACCCTCTTAACTTTTGAGCACTGTTTCTTGTCATTCTTTCCACTGTCATCTATTATTCATGATTGACTCTCCTTTGTCCATTGTTGTCCATACCCTATACATCGATAAAAAGCACATACTAACTTTGCCTTCTATGAATTGTGCTCTCATCACTTTGAATCACTGTCCTCTGCTATTTCATGGTTTTGCAACTTTCGAGACCACTATAGGTTATTGTTCATTTGATGGTTGCCATCTTTTCTTTCATTTGAAATCACATGGGTTGTGTATTTCTACAGCTTGGGATCTCAATATAAAACTTACCTCTATCTTCTAAGATCACATGACCTATCTAGTTATCACTTAGGGCATTGGAAAACTTGTAATCCTTTCAATTGTTCATAAAATATCTTGTAGCATTGCTATAATGGCTTGGCCTTGAGGACTCTCCCTAGTTTGTTGCCTTCTTTTAACCTCTGTTATACTCTTGCCATGCTAAGTTTGGCATTTGAGCTTAACACAATATTGGAGTCCTTACTTTTGAGGTGGTCTTATGGCTCTATTATCAGATGAGGATAACTCAATAGGATTATCATGACTATTTATCTCACCCTACAACCTATGCTTGTTTTGAGGAACTACACAAGACTTTGTTTCTACTTCAAAAATGACATTATTATTATGCATGATGATTGTCCTATGTGATTGTTGAAGAATCCCTAGTGAGAGATCATTAGTCTCGCTATATGACTAGGTGATGATTGTCCTCTGTGATTTTGCTATACATCAATTTTTTTTGAAGCATAACGATGATATAAAATTACACAATATGTGGTTGTGTTCCTTGTTTCAATGGCCTTGAAAAATAATATGTGTGGACACTAATTGTTTAATACTCTCACAAAGCTGCTGGGATGACAATATTTATGTATTATCATTTAATAAAACCTGATTCTAACCTTGTACCGTTGTTGAAGACTCTTAGTGAGCATTGGTAGTATAACTGCAGTTAGAAACACCTCAAATGCTACCTAGTAATGCGGCCTAGTAATGCAGTTAGGGATTTAAACCATTATATCTGCTACGATGACTATTCAAACAACTCAACCTCCTTTCTTAATAATTCATCCAACAATTAGATTGTATATTAATTAAGAAATAAATGGAAAGGATGAATTGTTTTTCTCACGACAACCAAGGCAGGTTAAGATTCAAGGATTTCTTTGAATTTTCACCAACTGCGCATAGCAGATGAAAGCTTCTATTGTCAGAAAACATGCTCGACTTATAAACTCATATATATACTGTATGAAACAAATTAAGTTGCCAATTCCAACATTCAACATAGAAGTAGCCATATTTTGTTCCATAGTCACCTAAGAAGGGACGATAAAAAACATTTTGTCCATTTAATCCCTAAATCAACCATTACTTGACTTTCTTGCCCTATTGCTCATAGAAGAAAAGCACACACTTGATCCCATTTTCCTCATATTTTCTATACATAGAGAACACAAATAAAAGAGGAGAATGCACACAATGAATTTCACTGCCAATATTCCTTCTAATATTTCATTGGAGTGTATACAAATTTAGAGAGTCTTTGAGCTTGAAAGTGACAGAACAATTTGCAGAGAGCTAAAAAGAAACATATGTTTGGTTGAGGTGTTGTTTCCAAGCAATCTCTTTTTTGTGTATGTGTGTATGCATATATATATATATACATACATGTATGTGTGTATGTGTGTATGTACATGTCCATGCATATATGTGTAGGTGTGTATGTATGTATGTGTGTGTGTATGTATGTGTGTATGTACATGTCCATGCATATATGTGTAGGTGTGTATGTATGTATGTATGTGTGTATGTATGTGTGTATGTATGTATTATATATGTATGTGTATGTGCGTATGCATGTACATGTATTATATATACATATGTGTACATGTGTGTATGTATGTATGTATATGCATATATATATGTATGTACATGCACATATATGTGTATGTGTGTATGTATGTATGTATTATATATGTATGTGTATGTGTGTATGCATGTATGTATGCATATATATATACATATGTATGTGTGTATGTATGTATGTACATGCACATATATGTGTATGTGTGTATGTATGTATGTATTATATATACATATATGTGTACATGTGTGTATGTATGTATGTATATGCATATATATATATATGTATGTGCATGCACATATATGTGTATGTGTGTATGTATGTATGTATTATATATGTATGTGTATGTGTGTATGCATGTACATGTATTATATATACATATGTGTACATGTGTGTATGTATGTATGTATTATATATGTATGTGTATGTGTGTATGCATGTATGTATGCATATATATATATATATATATATACATATGTATGTGTGTGTGTATGTATACATACTTGAGTATGTACATGTACATGAATATATGTATGTATATGTATGCACGTGCATGTATATATATATATGTACATGTGTGTACATGTATTTATATAGACATACATGCATATACATACATGTATATATACATGTGTACATACACACATACATGTACATACATATATATATGTATATACATATATATATGTATATACATACATACATACACACATGTACACATATGTACATACACACATACACATATATATGCATGTACATATATGTACATACACACACACACACACACACACACACACACACACACACACACACACACACACACACACACACATATATATATACATGTGTACACACATGCACTCCCACATACATACATGTGTACATACATGTACATATGTATGTATACACACATACACATATATATACATGTATATACATGTACACATGCACTCCCACATACATACATGTGTACATACACAAATGTATTGAAAGTCTCAGATTTGGAGTTGTCAAATTTAGATTATGTTATCTAAGTTGCAAAAGGTGAACTATTGAGTTAAGTTCATTGAAGAAAAAAATAAATTAAATATGATGAAATAAAGGTCATTCCATGCTTACAAGGCCAAGGTTTCTAATCAAACATAGCATTCCCGAGGCCTAAATTCATCTTTGATGAAAGAAAAAGATGATATCAAAGGAGATATTGTGCCTACAAAACATGTGTACAATGTTTATATTTTATTCCTAAGGAATTTATTTCAAAGAATTTTAACTTTATTACTTAATATGTTTTAAGTTAGATCAAAAAATTAAGGAAATGTTAACCTTTTTATTTAGTGTTTGATTTAAAAAATAATTGATTACAAAGAAAGAGTAGATATATATGTGACCAATTGTAATGAAGAGTATCTTTTTATTTTGATCAGAGTTTTAGTATAGAGTGGTTGAAAGGATAAATATATTTTTTCCATATTTATTCTTGGTCGAATATTACATGCATCTATGATTTAATAGGTTCACATAGAGATAGATATAAAGTTTGAACTAGATCTCATTAGATACATTTAAATTTAAAAATGTTTTCTAGTTTTGAAACTTGAAAATTTTACCTTTAATTTAAATATTTTTTTTTTTTAGTTTTGAAAAAAAATCAATTTAAATTTGTTTAGTTCATCATGCAATTTTGTTTTAATGATATGCAGATCTCTATCTATTTATATATATCATGGCCGATGAGGGATCTCATCATTCCCCTTGTTCTGAGCGAGAAGCTCAAACTAGATCAAATATATTTCAGGATAGTATTGCTAGATTGGACAATGCTCTAAAATGTTTAGAGCAAACAATTCACAACTCCCCCAATTTGGCTAATTGAGATAAATTAGTCACTATTAGACAAGAGATTATTAAGATGATCGAGACAATTCGATCATACAATCCTTATGATGAAATCAGCATTAAGCAGTTTTACTTTTCTCTTGCCAGGAGTGTTACTGGCACAGTGAAACATAGAGAAGTTGCCAAATTAGTTTCAGGTGAAAATGTGTTATCCATGTTCCCATTTTATAGAGGAAAAAATAAAATTAGAGGATATGTGGTTATGAGGTGTGAAGATCCTCTTGTTGCACCATTCATATACCCTAGATGGTTGGCAGCACATCATAGATGGCCTCACAATGATGAGTTGCCATTGTATTTGTCAAACAGTTATATGCAGAATTTCATTTACATATAGAGGTGGACTACACATCTTATCCTGAGCATGCTGGCCAAGGTAAAGGCCATTTTTCTGAAAAACCACAGTTTAGACCTTCAAATTTTCCACTGCCTATGGACAAGAGGGCATTAGTTGGACCAAACCTTTTGGTTTTACCAAAACGTTTGGAATTGGCAACAGCAGGGGAGGCAGCAACAGGCTCCACTTAGAGTCAAATTTTTGAAAACATTGCCTCTATTACGACACAGATTGATCAAATTTCATCTGATCGAGTTGGTAGATACTTATTACACCCAAGGATCAACCTTCCTCCCATTGAGGCTACATCTACATCGTATGATCCATTTATTAGTGCTGATCTACCTACTCTTGCAGATGTCGAGCATATGACCCACACGACTCTACGTAATACGTGTAGACTCTCAATTTTGGATTTACTAGCAGCATATCAGGATATCAGTGAGGACCATGGGATTACTCTTGACAGGATGCCAGACTTTATTAGACAACGATATCCTCATACACATACGAGCCACAGGGTGGCAAATGCAGCTCAGGATATTCCACATCAGCCTATAGGATCCCATGCACATCATGTTTCTATTGATCCTTTAGCTTGTCCAGGTAGTCGTCAGGATGTTACAGGTCACGTTGAGGCTACTGCGACACCTAATCCTGTCCATGGGACATTTAGTCAACTTATTTTTGCTAATAAT
Source organism: Sequoia sempervirens (assembly GCA_007258455.2). Lineage (NCBI taxonomy): Eukaryota > Viridiplantae > Streptophyta > Pinopsida > Cupressales > Cupressaceae > Sequoia > Sequoia sempervirens. The sequence continues at coordinate 98,604,255 of VDFB02256132.1, read as the reverse complement.
ATTGTACATGCTACAGAGCCCCCTGTGATGTCTTTACATTCTCGTGATCTTAGTGACATTGGTAGAGCCATCGAGCAGGCACAACAGGTACTTTCAATTTATAATTTAAATACATATATTTAAAATTGTGTTCTAAAAAATTATGTAATGCATTTTAAAAACTTCTAGTTGTTTAACTCCTGATTGAAATTGTGTACTTGAAAATTTTAAGC